>NQII01010807.1:24519-35179 GCA_002778355.1 Clitarchus hookeri
GCTGTAGCATGTGCTGAAGAAGTCCAGCATTGGTCACTGGTGATAGCTGGGCGTTTCCTCATGAGACTGAGGAGAGCAGACAGAGCAGAGAGCCTTAGCACGACTGGTGCTAAGACAAGCTGCTGGTATTAACTGACGTTCTGCGGTGGTGCAGAGCCCTTCAAACTGGAGATGTTAAACTAGATTCCACGATTCCTCGATACCCGCAATTCTTGAAGAATCATGGAATCGAGAATCCGAAGACCAAGAATCGAAACATTAAAAACCAATTACTACACATACATAACCTATCAAAAACAGTTTAAAATGACTTGATTTATTGAGTCACTCTTGGAAAATAAAACTGTACTGGCAGTGTTCAAATTCACCATTTAGTATATTAACATTTAGTAGCTTTAGTTCGGTCACGATTTGGTAGTTTTGTATTTTAGCAAGTTTCGTTACATACTGAAAGCTAAATACTAAAATACCAAGTACGTCAACATTTTGTCGACCAATTCAGGTGACATGACATTTAAGTAAACTAAACGTGCTAATTCGAACCAGGCCTCACTTTTTGCGTGACCTATACTTTTCTCACTCAAATAAAAAAGAATGTTTAAAAAATCTACCACATAACGGATGATTTCAACGTTACTACAGCAAAGGACTTGCATAAAGAACGTAACACTTTATTAATTTACACGTGACAGAAAATAACTTTTTATTCCACTCATAGAATGTTTACTTTTGCAATTTTTGTGGCTTTGATATGTTTTCCGTTCACATCATCGTAAATTACGTGCGCATACTTCACTGTTTGAGTTATTACTTGGTAAGGGACGAGAAGAAATTACATTTGTACCGTTTTAATTTTTCCAAGAAGCAAATAAAAAAAAATAGCGTTATCGTACAAGGAAACTAAGTATCTCGACATCTTACAGCTTTAGAATGACCATCTGACGTCTGCCATGGTTGTTTACTAGACTACTAGCGCCATTGGTTTAATTCCGCGGCAGCACTGATAGTACTCAAGCAAATAAGCCATGCCATTTCAAAAACAAAACAAGTTTGATTATAAAAAGAAAAACATTTCCATGCAATTGTTTCAAAAATTTAGCAGTGTAAGTTAACTGTCTTACAAACAAAATGCCAAATAAAGTGTCTGCGATATGCCTTTTTATGTAGAGGCAATAATGGAGATTTTCTTTATTTATTAATGATTTATTTCCAAGCTCGTCCTTTTCTCGTGGGAAAATTTATTTTCAGCCCCGTCCAAAATTTTCTTGGCTCAAAATCTCCAATTCCGCCCAGCTATGTTTTGATTATGGTAAACACCAGCCTGTTGCTCTGTTATAGTATTATCAATCTACAGTTATTGTGTCTATCAGTTGCATGTGACAAAAAGGTTATTTTTGTTATAATAATAATAATAAAAAAACAGTCACATGCGCACACATACACACCCACCTCTCTATAGCTCTCTCTGTTTTTTTTCCTTCTTCTTCAATATTCTCTCCTATGCCTATTTTGAACTTTTTGGAATTTCATATGAATATACGCTGAGGCGACAAAAGTCATGGGATACCTCCTAATATCGTGTCGGACCTCCTTTTGCCCGGCGAAGTGCAACAACTCGACGTGGCATGGACTCAACAAGTCGTTGGAAGTCCCCGGCAGAAATATTGAGTCATGCTGCCTCTATAGACGTCCATAATTGCGAAAGTGTTGCCGGTGCAGGAGTTTGTGCACAAACTGACTTCTCGATTATGTCCCATAAATGTTTGATGGGATTCATGTCAGGCGATCTTGGTGGCCAAATCATTCATTCGTTGGAATTGTCCAGAATGTTCTTCAAACCAATCGCGAACAGTTGTGGCCCGGTGACATCACACATTGTCATCCATAAACATTCCAACATTGTTTGGGCACATGAAGTTCATGAATGGCTGCAAGTGGTCTCCAAGTAGCTGAACATAACCCTTTCCAGTCAATGATCGGTTCAGTTGTACCAGAGGACCCAGTCCATTCCATGTAAAAACAGCCCACACCATTATGAAGCCACCACCAGCTTGCACAGTTCCTTGTTGACAACTTGGGTCCATGGATTCATAAGGTCTGCACCACACTCGAACCCTACCATCAGCTCTTATCAACTGAAATCGGGGCTCATCTGACCAAGCCATGGGTTTCCAGTCGTCTAGGTTCCAACCGATATTGTCACGAGCCCAGGAGAGGCGCTGAAGGCGATGTGCTGTTAGTACAACATAACTCTCGTGCCACCCTCATAAAAAAACGTCACATAGACCTACACGAGAAAATGATCTTGCTGCAGTGCAAGAGAAAACTACGTAGTCCGCGCACACCTACACACTTCCAACTTCTTTCCCACGTATGACGAAGTAATTGGTAACAACTTTATTCACTTACTATCTTGGATTACTTTAGTTAGAGATTTAGTGATTTCGCAAGTCTTGGAGTTGGGTTAAGTTAGAACATTCTGTAGAAAAATGAGGTAAATAGGTTATTTTTATTGCATTGTACATTGTTTTTATCTTCTTCAAACTTTGTTGTTTGTAGGCATAGTAAAAACAAATATTCACATTAGATTTTAATTCTTATGAATACAGTAGAACACTGTTATAACATTTCTCAAGAGCCCCATGAAATGTCAGCCTTATACATACAAGGGAAAACTTTATAAGAACGTAGTTTTATATTGGAAAAACATGTTTGTGGACCAACAGAAGGCAGCTTATTACGCAGGAAAATGTTATAAGAGGGAATGCTACAAGTGTTCCACTGTAGTTACTGTTTACTTTAAACTTTGATTGACAAAGAAAAATTAATATTTGCACATACCTATACATCATTGACATTTTTCTTTTCAAATATACAGTGTCTAGAAAGATGAATTTAAATTTTACACTAATACTGGGAAAATGTGATTTTATAACATTTCATTTAATAAAGCCAATCTTTTTACAACTAATAATACATTTTTACACACAATGAAATACTTTGATATTTACAATCATTTCCTGAAAATTTTCTGTTTTTATATTTCCATCTATAGAAGAGTGTTTACCAAGGTTTCTGCAGATTGCAAAAAATGTTTCTTACATTAAAGTTTCATTGCTGGCAAAAATAAACAGTGTTCAAATATTTTAAAATTTATTTAGTAAACCTTATATACATACACAGCACATAAAACAGCCCATACTTAAAAGCTTATATACAAAACTTTATTTCTATAGAAGAATGGCAATTAATACCACATCCCCGTGAAATCAAGAGTGAGAAAAGTCAACTGAAAGACTGGAGTGTGAATGGTGTCATGTTGTGGCAGTTCTTTCACTGAGGGGGTGGAAGACCTAGTGTTTTCCTCACGATTCTCTCTGCTATTCTGTTGAACTCCTGTCTGTCCTCCCTCCACATCTTTGCGGCATCTACGTTTGCCCCACTTTCATCGTTTGGTTCTGCAATAAAAAACAGAAAATCTGAGACAAGTGAAAAACAACTACATAAAAAGTAAGTTAAAGGCTGCTCACAGTAAAATCACTTTTGTAATCAAACACACAAAAAAAAAATTACTGCACACTGGCTCTCAGTTCAATTCGCAGAAAATTAATACACATTGTTCTAAGACCTGATGTATTGAGTGTAATATGTATATTTATAGCTACTGAATTCCAACAGGATGTCCACTCACAGGGAAAAATCAAGGAAATGTCAGGGAATTTTCACCTGGGTCACGGAAAATGTAAATAGTTGCTACTCTGCAAACATCTTTAGTTGTGGATCTACAAGATAATGTAATTTTTAAGCATATGCATTTTACAATTTCAATTTTTAAGTTTCTGAATTTGCCAAGTGACATATGGCCTATTCGTACAAAATAAAATGTTTGTGTGTTTTTAATGAGCACTCATGTGAAATCAATTGTGTATATCACGAGAAATATTGATGGGCTGAATAAAATGTTGGCCATGCTTGCTTGGTCTGTTTCAGTGAAATTTAATTCAAATTCACTGATAACATATTCTTCCTGTCAGTGGTGGAAAAATATGGTATAGTAATGTTTCAGTCCTGAAAATAGGTTAGGGATAGTGGTAAGATTCTGCCTGGAAAACGGGGAAAAGTCAGGGAATTCCAAAATAGAATTTCAGTGGACATCCTGTCCAAGGTTTTCTGTTTTGTACACATTAGGGAACGAATTTGCATATTATTAAAACATTTACTTTCCATAAAATTCCTTAAATGATGCATGAATAAAAAGAGAGAGTCCCTGACAATGCCAATAATTCATACAGGGAATGTATAAAAAAAAAAAGTGTGCCAATAAAACCCTTGGACATCACATTATTTTGCGTATTTTCATTGCTGATTTGAAGAAACAAGTTAAATTGGATTTAAATAATGAAATGACTGGTTGGTCGGTACACAAGTTTGAACAAACCAATGAGTTTGTTGGAAATTACAGCCACTTAGCAGACATTTTTCTTTCTCTTGTATCTTAAGTATATGTTTATAGTTGTTATTGACTGCTCTCAGAAGAAATAGTGTTAGGCTGAATGTTATTCACTACGTCCTCCATCAGTAAATATCAGACTATGCTGATGGGTGTAAACACTGCCACCGTAGGTCCAGCCCAATGATCAGTTGCTGGAGAGAATCTAGTGGGCCAGCAGATCCCCTAGCGGTCCTTAATTTTCTGGGGGTTTAACAGCTAACATGACCTGGGCTTTCACTTCAACCTCTTGCATTAGCCAGACCAGGCAGCAGATAGGTCATCATTGTAGCGTAACTTCATCCCCACACACCATCCGATCCATTACAGTCTCTTAGAATCTCTTTGTGAAATACAGTTGTATACGTGACTGAAGGGAACAGAGATATAGTTACGTCTTCCTGGAGCAAACACGACCATGTGGCACATTTATTTCTTACCCTGTTACAACAGATTTCAAGTTGACGCATGACGTCGGGTGACTGACGCTGACGTCATGGTCGAGCAAGGTTTTGTATGTCTGTCAGAGACACGGGCGGTATGCTTCGCTGACTTTACTGGCTGCTAACCGGACCTCGGCCGGTGTATAGGCTAGGGCGTGTGGCTTGACGGCACGGCACAAGGTCGGCTGTGGGCTTGGCTGTCCTTTGTATTACTGGTTGGCACACAGTCACTGGTTTACCTGTATTAGGCATGGACCGGGGTAGCTCCTTACTCGGCCACTGTTGCTGCTGAGGTCGGCCGGAACTCGTGGCCAGTCCTTGGGTGGAGGTGGTGCTGCGGCTGACTGTGCTGAAGGGTGCCCGCGGAGAGCTGCTGGTCCTGGTGCTCTGGAACCACTGGTTAGCTATCCCCAGTGGCACGTGATGTCCCTGACGGCAGTCTGTGGTAGGGCTGAGCCGATACCGGTACCAATATATTGAAACCGGCCGATATCGTAATTATCGGAATTGTGCGCAATTCATGTTTAAATCGCCGATATTATAACCGATATTTTGCCCTAAGAATCTAAGATGATAATGTTTTCAACTTGCCATAATTGGAGTGCTTTGCTCACTACAGTGAAATCTCGTTGCGTTCGCGTTTATGTCGTTTTCCCGTATGTCGATTTTTTTGGATGGTCCCAACAAATATTCTATATAAACAATGTTTAAAAAAAACCGCATGCTATGCCCTTAAATCATTAATTTACCCGCATCCATCGATCAGATATTCTGTCCGAAAACCAAAATGTATTCGGAACTATTGTTTATCTGTGAAAAAAACTATCTTAAAACCGGTACTACCAAAATTGAGTAGCGCCAAGAGCAGGTAAACAGACACTCCCTAACCTCAAATACTAGTATAAACGAGTTGTCGTGAAACGTTGCAATTGTTAACCACCACGTAATTTATTTTTGATAATTCAATCACTATTTGTTTTTAAATAACTTACGTCGAAAAACAGGTAAAACATAATAATTGCAGGCATTTCTTTGTTTCAAGTCAGCAAACGAATATTCGCGCAAATAAAACACTTATGTTTAATGGTTGTGGTACGGACCAGAACCAGACATTGTTAATGGACGGAACGGATTTGAACTTTACTCTCGTTCCACAATGGAAAAGTAATAATTTTTATGTCAGTACGGTAAATAACCATGTAAATTACAAGCATTAAAGGGGAACAATATGTTTTCACTGATTAATTCTGTTAAGATAAAATTACGCTAGTAACTTTTTTAAAGAGTAATGCAGTGATATCAACTGTCACACAAGATGGCGAATGTTGTTTAATTTGGCGAAATTTAAAAACATTTTGCGGGCAACGGAATTTTTAGCGAAGTAAATTATAATTTTAAAAAATCGGATTTTTCATGTCAAACTCAACAATTTTTAGTACGTTTCTGTTTTAAATCATTGTTTTTAATAAAGTTAGTTTGACTTTTGCCACTTTTTTTTTACATCTGGCAGAAATTTAGGTAATTTTATGTAATCATTCGGCTGATTTTCGAAATTAAGTGCATTTCAATATTTTATAATACAATACTTATATTAAATGATTGAGATATGTTTTTTCATCCAATATTTAAGATATGCTCACTGTTCATTACAGGCAATCAACTCAGGATACCCAAGAATGAAAATAATTTTTTTTTTTTTTTAGGTTAGATTTTTGAGGAGAGAGGTCCATATGTTGAGTTTTCCCGCATGCTAAGTTTTTTTTCATTAGGTTCCATGAAAAACGAATAATAGAGGTTTTACTATTTGGTTTTATTAAAATAATCACTATTTTTTATATTGGTTTTTATTAAAGTACCCAACTGGCTGTGCCTTTTTGTTTGTTTGTTTTGTTGGTTTGTTTGCTGTTGCTATAGTAACATGACGGTGTTAGGTTAGGGTATGAAAGTGGTGAAATTATTTACGTGTGCCAGCAATAAACAAATTATATGGCTGGAATAAAAAGTGATTTGTGGAATTTCTTTGTACCGTAAGCAACACGCAAGAATGCAAAACTGTTTACTATATTTGCAAATGTTTGGTTTCGAGAGGCGGCATATCATCAAGGTCCTATAGTACCACAAACGTAAAACGGCACATTGAATGTACGCACCATTTGAAGTGTTATGTTTTTTTTAAAGAGTTTCATTGCTTAATGACATGCTTTTGGAGGTTATTTTTGTCTTATAAATATGCTTCAGCTTGTTATGTGGTTCCTAGATTTATATTTATCGTAATAGTTAGGCCTATCACTGAAACAATAAAAACGAAGACAATTAGAATTTTATTTAGGTAAATGTTTAAAAATTAAGTTTTTATTTTTTGAAAATTGCAATAATGTTATTTTTCCTTGTCAAGGCAGTATCGGTATTGGTATCGGCAATATCGGAAAAGGCTCAAAAACCATATCGGCTCACCTCTAGTCTGTGGTCTTGAATGGTGGCTGAAATAAGGAGGGGGTGGGAGCTGGGAGGTGAGGCCTCTCCAACTGTCAGGCGGCTTGAGCTCGTTCCTGGGGTGTTATGCTGTAAAGTTTAGTTGGGGCTGGATTACAGCTCCTGTTTAATTTGGAGGCAGTAGCTGCCTTCCTAGCATGCCACTTCCCACCACTCCTATGGATGTATCGCATAAAAGTGGTTACTAAAGTCAGTCCCATGAAGAAAGAGCAGACGACAGCTTAGCGTGGTGGGTTTACCCTGGATGTCCAACGACGTGAGTGTGGTCCAAAGGTGGGCAGACCTCCAGAACCAGTCTATCACTCCTTCCGGCAACAGTTCAGCACGGTGGATGGAGTAGACATGATGGCCCGTACTACCTCCTAACTAGCCAGGAACTGAAACGGAAGTACACTACAAATACCAGGTGAAGAGGACCTGGATCTAAACGAGACATGAGTAGATGAGGCTAGGTAGCTATGGTACAAACTGACCCTAACTAACTCGATGCTGTTGTCAAGAAAGGACTCTGGTGGCATTACCAGAAGGGTAGTGCGTGTTGAAGGGGGTTGAAGACTTCTTTGGGGGTTGCTGGTTAAAGTCTTGAAGAGTTTCTGGTAGGTCGCGAAGACGGATTTGGCAGAGAGCTTCAGCACACGAGGGGGTGGAGCGAGCTGCTGGAAATACTGTAGTTCTGCGGCAGTGCACGGACATATATTCCACCGGCACGTGGACTCTCTTGGGTGCGGGGGTGAGCTCCTCCTCCTGTGGACACAGAGCTGCACTCTCGGGTGCCATCTATCTGTCCGTGACGAAATCAGGTGTGTCTGTAATGCGGGGTTGCATCAGCTGCGAGAGCTCAGGCGCTTTGCTTCTATCACACGTGGGGGGGTTTTGCGTGACGTTTGACATAAAGGCAAAACGAACTTGACTGACATGTCCATAGGTGTTCTCGCGTCTAGGGGCTTGCTGGTAGGCTCTGGTAGCGAGTCGTTTTCGGGTTCAAACCCCACCTGGGGTGACGTGATGACACGTGAAGATGAGGCGAAGTCGTGTTTAAATAACTGTCAGTGAGCATCACGCGTCAAAGTACATCACTAATCAATCACATACACAAATTTTTATGTAAAAACAAAATGATTTCATGAAATATTTGCTTTTCCGTCAGATGTTCTGGACTGCAATGACACTACTATAAAAATCACAGAATTAAAAAAATTATTATCTGTAGTGTGAAAGCAGCTTTACCATGAAGACAAGAAGTGCAAGCCTTACCCGCGAGCATGCTGATAACCGACAGCAAGATCTTCTCCACGCTTTGCACAGGGCTCCAACGCTCTGCACTGGACTCGTACCCCATCGGGTCATCCCCTGGTGCATGCAGGATTGAGATGCACACTCGGCCATCCGAGTAGACTGCAACACAAACGTTAGTCAGTAAATAACCACCCCAGAATTACACACTCCCTTAAACTCCCTGGTTATACATCACCAAAATAAACATATTATGTTGGTATGATTGAACTGTGTCCATTGCACACCATGAGATTAAATCAAATAAAAATAATGCACTCACAGAACTCAGCAAAACAAAAAAAAAAACCTTTTACACCACCACAGACAGATAATTAGGAAAAGCTGTTTCATTGTCAATGAAAAACATTATATATATTATATAAAATTAAAACGACAAAAATATGGGCAAATATTTTGTAATTACAAAACAGGACAGACAAAAAAAGCAAATCAAAAGGAAAGACAACGCAACGACAAAAACGTAAACACGACAAGTGAACAAACAGTGCCAAAACAATATCAGTGAACACAGCTGAACAATAAAAACTAAAAAAATACACACAAAAATAGGTCAAAAACCACCATGAAACACAAGTCAGGAAAAAATATTCCTTGTCAGATTATGAACCCAAATAATTCAGCACTACGAACAACACAGGAACCAGAAAATAAATAAATAAACCAACAGTGAAGACGCAACACGATGAAAAAATTATACAATAATAATTACAAGTCTTCATGACTTGAACAAGGGGACAGATTCCAGGTCCAGAAACTTCGTAAAGACTTGTAATTATTATTTTTTTCTCTGGTTATATTTGTGGTTCATGGAGTTTAATTATTTGGGTTCATAATCTGACAAGGAATACTTTCTCCTGACTTGTGTTTCATGGTGGTTTCTTGTCCTATTTTTAGTTTATATTGTTCAGCTGTGTCCACTGATATTGTTTTTGTACTGTTTTGTTCACTTGTGTGGTGTTTTCGTTTTCATCATCGTATTGTCTTTTCTTTTGTTGCCTGTCCTGTTTTGTAAGAAGTTGTTCGTCCATATTTTTGTAATTTTAATAATAATAATAATTTCTATCGTCAAGGAAACAGCTTTTCTTAATTATCTGTCTGTGGTGTTGTAAAAGCTTTTTTCGTTTATTATCTTGCTGAGTTCTTGAATTAAACTGTGCTGCAAAACTGGTATTTTCGTTCAAATACACTCCCATAATGGTTGACAATGCTTGCCTAACAACCCTACATTATTTCTAATTAACAGAAGTCATTAGTTATTGTAAAAAAATTTGTTTACGAATGTCAATGTATGAAGTATGAAAATACAAACAATATGAAGACTGTACAGAAGTTAAGGGCTGTCTACAACTAAAAATGACAATAAGTAAGACAAACCTTAGCCTTCTGATTACAGTATTTCATGCCTTAGAACATTTTCCATTAATCATTGTCTTCCTGTTTCGGACATTAAGTCAAAAGAGTTTTAATACTACACAATCACATTAACAGTTCCACAAATCACAACTTAATATACCAGTGTTCAGAAATGTAACTTGCAGTTTCACGACGATGTGATACACACTGGTGCATACGTTTGTGTACTCGCACGCGAGAGCTACTAATGACCACGAGCAGTTCTGTTGCACTTACTGTTAGGGTGGAACATCTCGCAGGTGAACTGCATCTTGGGTGGACTGAGGGGATAGTCAGGAGGGAATATCAGCTTCGCAGGGAACACGCCGCCCTCGAAGCATGTGCCCTCAGGACCCCTATACATACACACACACATGTCAACTGCTGTATGTTACAAACACTCAACCATACAAATTGGGTGAGATACTACACTAAACAATGTACAATACTATGATTTTTCAGCAATCTTCAGCCTGAAATTACTATTCCTCTTACATGGTCATGCCAAAACTTTGGTAATCCTAAAGTCACTTGAAAGTTGCAAACT
>NQII01010809.1:0-38754 GCA_002778355.1 Clitarchus hookeri
CAGAGGTCTGGTTTTGTTGGGGCAGTGCTGTGCCAGGAGAGCACCCCAGCTGCAACCAAAATAACATACACTCACCAAAATAAGTTCCATTATTAAAGGTAATGGTTGGTATCTTACGCGAAAATCCATTTCTCGCATCTCTGTTCGAACCACTGATACAGCTAATCTTGATCTGGGCAGACCTGAGCACAGACTTCCGTACCAAAACTGAAGCCACTGTTGGCTTCACACTTACTATTGTCAACAAAATAACACACAATGACACCTAATATGGTATCTAATACACACAATCGGTACACTCATGTCAACAAATATTTATACTGGAATGCTTGAGGCATTTGTAACAAACAATTAGAGCTGATTGATTATTTAGGTAGGCACTAAATACTCCTAGTAGCTATTAATGAAACAGATCTAAAACCCCGGGACCAGTTTTCAGTCCCAGGCTATGCAATTTTCCGTGCAGATCGGGAAAATAGAAATGGGGGCCAAGTACTTGTATTAGTACACAATTCTATCAAATGCTGCGCCGCCAAGCAACCACAGCTCGCCACTATAGAAGCATTGGGGGCAGAGTTTAAGTTAGGCACATAACATGTAGAATTTTGTGCTATATACTGCCCACCAGGTCTGACTTTAAATGCAACTGACTTAGATGAATTGAAGAATATTGCGTCCACTTTCATTGCTGCAGGTAACTTCAATGCCAAGATTGCAGCATGGAATTGTCGCTTGGAATTGGTACTGAGAATTGGTACTGGCCTTCCCTTAAAACACATCTGAGAAAGTTGAATTTGCTTTAAACACACTTATAGAGTGTATACATAGAGACATAGCTAACTTCATGCCCACCAAACAAATTAAAACCAATTGTTGTCAAAATCAGAAAGTTTCTAAACATTACATTTCAGTTGTAGCCTAATATATGATGGTAAAATACCAGGTATCTACTGTTCCTTGGCTGTGGCCATTTCCCATAGTGACCTACTTATGGGAAACATCCCATGCTAATGAAATTCTGGTTTCTGGACAGAAGTGGTTATTTAGTTGCTGGGCCATCATATGGTGGTTGTTGTTTATTACAGACATTGGTATGGTATCCTGTTGATTACTCATCTATTTTCGATGTGGCAGAACTGCAGATCTCATCTTTATCCGACCAGCTCCATAATTCCACAATATTAGGGTGGGTTTACAATTGAAAAAAATTGTACATTAGCTTAAGAATTGGGGTGTGTACATAAAAATTGAATACTATTCAATGTTCTGGTTCACAATATAATTGAGTAAGTCTTGTGTCTTTCTACGAATTCCTTAAACATTAAGTGCAATGTATGTAATGTAAGATATCACAAAGGTTGTATAATCTGCAGCATGCATATATCCCTCGCTTTGTAAATACATTACACAGTTGAAGGCAGGGCGCTGAACAACAGCTTTAATTTCTCCACCACCCTTTCAGGAAGCCACTTGGCCGTTTTTGGCTTGTCACTGTCCATATTGTGTCACCTGCTACCACGAGGGGATGGTAGGCAGATGGTGACATGTCGAGAAGTTCAACATGGTGTGAGGTCATTCCTCCACAAAGAAGGTCGAGACTCCGTATACCAGGGTATGCAGCAGTTCCGGTATGGCGATTTCCCCTTGACGACAGTTATGGTGCATGCTGCAGCATGCATGGGACAGAGGACCTGACTAACATTTTGTGTTGTTGGCCATGTAAATACTGCTGTCCCTTGCACTCTTAACTGGGTTGCGCGTAGCCAGACCACTGCAAAATAACTTAAGCGAACACTGCATTAGGTTGTGATAGATTTATCTATGTACATGATGATCAGGCATGCAAAAACTAAATCCCAATAGCACCTAAAAACACTGGACTGCACAACAAATGCACTGATTTGCAAAATTTACTCTCTCCCTATCCTTGCTAAAAATAAAACTAATAAAAGAGTGCTAAGCACAAGGATGTTCAAAGATTGAAGCTGACCACCCATGCAGTGGCCAACGAACTACAAAGGACAAAGACAGCTGTTTCAATCGATTTAAAATTTACACCTCCTTACGCCGAAAATGCTACAAGGCGATGGTCGGAATAGGCGTGAGAGGCAAAGCGGAAAAGGTTTCAGACAATTTAAACGTAACAAAACTACTTAATTAGTTGTGCACAGAAGATGAGTGCCTCCCACCTGTAGATGCGACCTCCTCTGACCGCAGTCCGCAACAGACTACTAAAATGGTCGACATGATTGCGCATCGCCTCGTAACGGTCAGAACACAATTAAGTCTTACAGTAACAAAAACACTGGTCAGAAATATTTAAAATTTAAAAATACATTATGCACTCACCTTGCCGCTGAATTTACACCTGTAATTATTGAGCTAGATAAGAGGGTTGCACAATTATCAAATATGTTAATTACAAATCACAAAGCACTCACAACATAAAGACTTAACCTTGAACTCACTTTTTCTGTTGTAGTCTGTAAAAAAAACATGACACTAAAAAGCCTGCTCTGACTCTTTATTTGAATGCATACAAATCAAATGCAAAAGGGGCATGATTGGGGCTGGAAGAATTATGTTCTCGGCTTAACAATTGGCACTGCTGTGTCCAATTCAAATTGTCTGCTCAGTATGCAAACATGCTAAACTTAAAGCAACCCTCTCATAATTGTGTTCATAATTCCTTTTGGAATTTATGTTATATATTACTGCTCAAGGTAGTCCTATCTGTGATGTAACTTTCTGTGCCCTTTAAGCCCATCACCATATAGCATTCATAACATACCCAGAAAACTCCCATTGGCTTGTGGCCCACATGTTACACACAAAATAACGATGTAAACCCATCTTTGCCACGATGCCTTTCAAGTTAGTTCTCTGGGTGACATGGGTAGAATGATGGTAGTTTGGATGGTGTCCAGTGTCGTTCGGGTCTGGTGACCTTCACCTTGCTGCTACACGGCTTGGTGGAGTGCAGTGCATACACTATCATGTGTCGGGTTTGGGCTCGGGAATCAGAGTATCTACAACGACAGGCTTAACCATCTGGACAGCCCTCTGTAAGCATATCGCCTAGTGAATACATGCTAACAAACAGTTGCTGTAGTGGCTGGGCCCTTTCTCTTTCCCAGGTTCCAGCACCATAAGAAATTGCTTTTTCCTGCAGCATGGACACTCCTCTGTAAGCATTTCACAGATTATCTGCTGTGTTATCTTATTGGTTGAACCCTATTTCCCTACACCCCCTTGATGAGTGAGCTTTGGGCAGTCTGGAGTATCCATCTGAGAGGTCTGATCCTGCAGAACACTTTTTAAACAGCAGTTCCAACTGCTCACAGATGTGTAGAACCACTCTTTAAGCCATCATTGATGTTAATTAGCTTTTTCATGAGCACGGGCCACATAGAGATACTAAAATGATACATGTTCTCTCGTGAAATAAATTGGGATACAATTAAATGTTACATGTAGTGTAAATTCAGTCATTAATCTTCTTATAATTTATTAAAATTTTAGTTATTTTGTTTTAAGAGTTGTCATTTATAATGACATGTCCAGCTTGTTTAACGGACACAAACTGTGAGGATGATAATGCCTTTGTAATTGAAGATTTACGATAGTAATGTTTCAGTTCTCGCACATTTTTTCAAAAAAACAAGATATGGTTTCACAAAATGGGCCAATGAAAACTTGCATATTAGCAATATTTTCATTGCAAGGCTACAGCAAGACTTTAATGGTGTTACTACTCAGCGAACCACAAATTGTCTATCATGATATACGGGTTGTCACTTGAGTTACTCAGCAACTCAGATGGGCGAATATTTTACTGACTTTATAAACCATATATGGTACTACTGGATAGTCAATAAAAACATTTGTTATAAAATTAGTACAAAACACCTATATGCAACAAGTGGCAGCTTTAAAAGAACAATACAAAGAATTACATAATATCTAATTACATGTATACACATGTTTATATACATATGTGTGTATATATACACTCATTTGCAAAAAAATTGATTAACCTAAAGATGTTATCGCAGGGGCGGGTACAGGCACAGGACATGGTAGTATATATACAAAAATTATCCAAATATTGTACCACACCAAGCATATATTGCAAGGGAGCAACACTTGCAGGTTGCACTTAGTATGTTGTTGCGTCACCTGTAGATGGAGACAGGTGGCGATACGAAAGGGTATGGAAGCATAAAAACGTTGGATGTTCTCCTGGAAAAAATCCTACCACAAATGGTGCAACTGACTCTTTAAATCCTCTGTAGTTGCCGCTGACCCGAAGTTGCTTTTCAATCTGGTCCCAAACATTCTCGATGGGCAAGAGGTCTGAGGAACTTGCTAGCCAAGGAAGCATATTGACATCATGACGGCAGGCCAGAGATACCCATGCTGTGTGAGGCCAGGCATTATCCTGCTGGAAAATAGAAGTTGCCAAGCTCCCCCAGGAAGGGGAGCGCACATGGTCACAGAATTTCCTAGACGTATCGCCGCTCCATCAGGGTTCCTTCAATCACTACTAGTGAGGTGTAGGAATCACAGGCAATGCCACCTGACACCATGACCCCTCTCATTTGGGAGGTACATTACGATCCTCCCTGTTTGTGGTCCACCAGGGTCGACCCAAACCTTCTCAATGGGTGTGTCTACCCTCCTGTTCCCACTGTGTCCATCACCGACTCACAGTGTTGGCAGAACAGTTCAAGTGGCGAGCAATGCGCCGAAACATTTACCCTGCCTCTCGGAATCCGACGATGCGGCCTCTCAAGCTCATCTAGCTGGGCAAAGGCTTGTTGAATACACCATAGGGGCATGCTACATGTTCACTGAACTTGGCTCTGTGACTCACAGTGCTCACAAGACCTTAGTGTCTTGCAGCTATGAATGATGGAGGGACATAGGTGTATGTATGCTCCCCAGTGGCACATCCACGCAAGCAAACCACATTAAACGCAAATGTAATACAAGTGGGGCTGTAACGATGCTGTGTGGCAACCTTCGTTCTACTCATGCAGTTAGTTCATGGTGATAAACTTTTTTTGCAAATGAGTGTACATACATATACACATTGCACTTACATATAATTGCTTACACAAGCACTAAACCCATGCCACACCATTGACCATAGGTATAAGTCATGTGGCAGTTACCAATAAGAGCATGGCAGTAGTTAATATTGGCACATTCGGGGTAATTACACAAATAAGGTCAGGATGAATAGTTAGCTTATGAACACCCTTAATAGGTCGTGAAGCAACCTGGTATGTGAAATAAAACATGTAGAATAGTTTACGAAGTTTACTCACATGTTAACTCTATACAACAGACAGTTAAGCACATATTAAAAATATTAAAATGAAAAGTGTTATGTGCATTTTATGAGTATATTTGTGAATTCAGCTCACAATCAGAAGTATCCGTGCGTGAAAATGCCAACCTTGAATAATGACATGACTTAATGCTGGTTGTTTCATATGATGTTATGTTGTTTGTTATCTATAATATTTAAAGATTACATCTTATTGCGGTATGGAGTTGCTATGGTTGGATATGTATGGCACCAGCGACCACAGTTTTGACCATGTTGATTACATATTTAGGGTGGCAGAGGTTTTACTTAATACATACACAGCTGTATTTATCACTTCTGTTCACAACTCCTTGCCAAGTTCTTTTCCAATGAGCATGGACCTTGCAGCCTCCACTAAGGTGGGAATGTCCCGTTCTGCTTTCCCATTTTGCTCTGGTGTGTAGGGTACTGTTGTCTGATGACTGTTGTTGACGATGAAAGCGTCTGAAACAGTATCACACCCCGTTACCGCTAGACCACAAATGCCTCCCACGCCGTCATTAACCTCTTGACGTTACCGCTGCTACCGAACGATGTAAAAACATCATCACCGCTGTAACATTCACTTGCAACACAGTTATAAGTTTACTGGACCCATAAACTGTTATTGAACTTGAATGAAATACACAGTGGGATAAGTTTTACTAGACATTTATTCACATCAAAAACCATTACATCTGAAACATTTACACAGAAAACAATCTAGTTTATTGCAGATAACAGTTTTGAATGGCTAACTTCGCTTGGCTAGTGTTGCATTATCCATGCTGTTTTTCACACACAGGACCACATGCCTTAGTTTAAAGCACTATTTCTGGAAAGTATGAAGTGCAATGTTTTGCACAAGAAGTTTGGGAGCTTGGATATGCACAAAAATGTGCATTATTTCTCAACCATAAACCTCTACTCTTCTGTGTAATATGTAGCCACAAAATGCATTGATATTGGAAATTGTCTCCTAAAAAGTATATGATACACATCTGTTGCAGATCGCGTGCGGTGCTCTGAATGGACAAGGAAGCTTGCTAGTATGAGTGGAGACAATTTTGAATCAGCAAAAACCAGGAATGAATACATACAGTATTTGAGAATATTGGCTAGATGTGGATACATGGTTAGTGTTTTCCAGAACCCTCCACCTGAAGGTCAACTTGCTCCTTTTGCCGAATATATGGTAAGCGAAGGAAACACTATAATGTTAAGGTGGATTCACAATCTCTTTTTAACGTATGTACGTAAGTTTCTTGTTGGCAAACATTCAAACAAAAACGTAACTTTACAAAGCGAGATTATTATTTTGTGTTTTGTTTTTGGAGGCTTTGAGCTAAGCATGGTGCAACTTTAAAACATTCGCCAAAGAAAACAGAATTTTGTATATTTGTGTCTTTACCTAAAAAGTTTAAGTTAAAATAATAATAAAAATAATATTATTTTACTAGACATTCTGATTGGTTGAGTATGTACGTATTATGTTGATATGTACATATGTACATACATAGAAGTTGAAAGTTGAGCTGCTCTGTCTTTCTTTTCTATGTATGTACACTAAGTGTGAATGTGAACGGATTTATGTATTTTGCAGTTTCCTTCTTTTATTCATATGTACGTACGTATGCTACTTGAAGGTTGTGAATTCGTCTTTAGCCAATAAATAAAATGTATGCAAAATTAGTTATATATTTTATTTATTTATGAAGCATATCAGATTATGGAAATTTATCCCAGACTAACTTTTAATCTCCTCAGGGTATCTTTTTATGTTGTGAGCAAAAATATTGCTATTATGTGATGTGGAAATATATGTCTTTAAAATATAACATTACTTACAGTAACTGTCAATAATTGTAGAATTTTTCATACTCTTTTATATTTATCTTCCTTTTCAATAACATTATTAACTTCCATATAATATATTATATTCCATATAATATAAACTATAACTACTTTTTTAAACACAAATATTAAAGAATTTCTATAAAATAATACACCATTTGAAGTAGAGCATGGATTAAATATACTTTAGAATTTAACAATTTCAACATACCTGTGGCGCTACTATAATAAAATAAATAATAGTAATCTACACTGTTTATATTTCTAGACGTTGTATAAAAGCGCCGCAAAATTTCACTGTAGACTCTGGCTAGTGTCAAAGTGAAATTTTCAAATTTCTAAATGTAAAAGTGAGAATTGTGACATTAAATCAGACAAATTAAAGAAAAATTATTAAAAAATTCCCTATGTTGAATTTTAAAATTTGAAATGTTTCAGTGAAAAACCAAAATTAGTCAAGTTCAGAAATATACTTATATGTTTTAGCATTCTGCTGAAAAAGTAAATAATTCTTTTAAGAATGTTCAAAAGAAAAGAAATGAGTGTAATATAGCATTAACATATTAAAACATAGTAATAAATATCATCCTAAAGCTATGTGCAGCCTCAATCTTCTTCGGCATTCCTCGCTGGTAGGTGACTTGGGCTAGGCGAGATATGAATTCAGTAGTGAGGTGAGTGTCTGGGCCAAGGCTTATGCCGCGCCACACTGCTCTGCATGGTGTCCTGAAATTCTTTGTATCTTGAAGTGTCCTCAATTGAAGATACTGCAATATCACTTGCACACTTAAATTTTAACCAACATTTGATGTCTGCCAATAAAATGTACTGTTTTATGTAGTGAAATAAACACATTGTTGTGCAGCATTTGAAATCCATTGGTTTCCACTGAATTTAAACATGGCAGGTGTTCATGAATTCTGCGATATGAAAACCTGCATATGTCTTTGTGTGTGCAATGTAATAACCACAATATTCGCTCACCTTTTAAAGTTTAGGTAAGCAGCTTGCTCAGTTGATTGCAAGAATATCCATAAATGTGCAAAATGGTAAATAACACACCTAATGCACTTGCTGGTCTTACGACAAAAAAATGTGCTGAAGTAGATTAGCATGACTGTTAGGTAGAATTAGCTCGTTCCTTTTCCCATGTTAATCAAAATGGGCTAATTTTTTTATCGCTATTCATTCAAACAATTTGGAGGCTTTTTAAGTTAAAACCACAGCTGTATTCTTTAAATGTGCCATGCTTTCATATAGTTTTCTTGCTTCGAATGATCTAGTGGATTCATTTCTATAATTGCTGCAAAATATTGGGCAAGCATATGTACGTATCTTGCAAGGCAGTACATATAATTCTGAGCCATTTTATGTTATTTTCCACGCAATAACAACATTAATCTTTGCCCTTGGTATAAACCTCTAGGCAAAAAAAAATCATCCACTGTATTTTGAAGTTACTTCCAATCTAAATATTTTGTCATTGGCATATTACTTTAAGCTGGCATAGTATTCCCAAATTACACTGAGTATGCGGCGATAAATACTTCCTCAGTGCAGCTAGGTTAAATTTTCCTTTTATTTTTCTGGTTTTGGGACAGGCCAATTCATAACAATTAGAATTTATTACTCATGTTTCTCGTAGTGGACCAAAATATAAAGGCAGTAATTTTCTGGAAATATTTTTCCACTCTTTGCTAACGAGATGCGCCCTGACTAAAACCAACTGACATAGTTCCAAATTTTTCACCCGTGACACACTTGTGTTTTTTTGCATCTATTCGCTGTTATTATCAATTGTTTCTTTGCTAAATTTAGGATTTCCTCTTAAAAATTTTTAACGTTGCTTGGTATTTCTCCTAGCATATCCAGAGGTGTTGGTAGTTTGCTTGTGTCGAAAACATCTGATCGCCTAGTAGTTTAACTGCCAGTCACTAATTTGACCAGATTATCTCTGTCTTTACCATATCATCTGTTACCTGATTGTAGCATTTGTACAAAAGGTTGTGTTCTTGGGTCTAAGGCTCTTGATTCTCAAAATATCCTCCTATCCGATGTACAGCTGGGTCGTGATTACTCTTGTTTGGTGAACGTGGCATACGTCGTTCTCTATCTTCTTCAATTCTGTTATTGTCTCTCTGCTCGTAGCAACATTTCATAGGTGAACTCTCGTTTTTATAACTTGATTCGTGTGATGTGGATGGAATTATTTGGATTCCTCTTTTATCTGCTTGATTCGTCGTTCCTGCAGAGAGGAAAGGGTGGGTAATCATTCTGCTCGTCGCTTTCTAGCTCATGTTGTTCATCTACTGCTTCTCGTCATGGTTATACCATCGTCGGTGACCTCTGTATCAACTTCCCCTACCGAAATAACTTCTGAAATAGTATTTTCTCTTACGGTAAGTCGGATGTATACTTTCCCATACTTCTGGATGCTTCATGTAATAAGGCTCCGTTTGAAAGGAATTCACTATAGGGTTCTTATCAAAATGGCATGGACCTGTGGAATCACGGTTGTTTAAGGACTGGTACAATGGTGACATGCAGTCAGAGTGGTTCACACACTCTGCTTCACGGTTTGCTTGCTGGCGCTGTAGGCGTTCAATATTATCGAAGGCTAAAAGTTCCTCCCTGAAGTTTAAGCTAGTGTCTTGCTTACCAGCGTAATGTGACTGGTATCAGTACGGTAGCTGCCTTAGTATCATTACTATGAATTCTTCATCAGAAATTGGACGCTTAAAATGGCGTGACCGCTCGTACATTTCAGAAAGATGCGACTCTTTTAAGCGTTTTCCTTTGCCTGGGACAAACCTTTCTGAGTGCAGTTGGACCCTCAGGTTTCCTTGCATTTTTATTCCAAAAATAATTAAGAAATTTAGATTAAAAATTTGCATAGCTGTGTGTATTGTGCCACATTACCTCCCACCAAAAATAGGCAGTCAATTTTTGGCTTAAGTTTACATGATGCAACGTCACAATCCGGAAGCCCAAATAAATTGGCATATTCTTCAAATATTTTTATGAAGTTTGCATTGTCTCCACTTCTTCCTTCAAAAACTGGCATTTGTTCTGCCCACAGTTTACTAGGGTGATGCACCATAGCAGTCATTGATAAGGTGGCGGGTATCTGGCTATTCAAATTTTCAAGACATACTACACGAGGTGGTGAACTAGACGATGGCAGTCCTTCAGTTTGTTTAAGCTGTACTTTGTTTTGAGAGGTGTTAGATAGTTGTAATTCTCTAACCGAAGCTGCCACTTGGTCAATCTTTTCCTCTACAAATACTATCTGTTTGACTACTTGAGCTATTTTAGCCTCTACCTTCGTTCTTTCGACATAAGCTGCTTTCTCGACCTGTTGAAATCATTGATTATTATGCTGATCAAAAGTGCCCAACTGAGCAGTCTTACAGTCGCTGACCTCATCAGAATTTCTGGTATTTGCAAGCTGTTTTTCTAACCCAGTAAATCGCTGCTTGACCTTGCTGACCCAGATGGTATATTGCTCCTAATAAATTCTAACTCATTTCAAGTGGTAACAATATCTTCCTTCAACTGAACTGTTGCATTTTCTAGCCTTGCGTTTAATATTGTATCCATTTCATTTTGCATTTGAGACATTTGTATGGTGACAGCTTGTTTCAGCAAGTTCATCTACATGCTGAAACGTGCCTGCAGATTCTCCTGTTGTTTGGATAACCTAGTTAGCTGATTCTCTACTCTCTCTACATGCTCAGTCTGTGAGTTCTGCAGTTGTGTAAGGTTAGTAAGCTGGTTCTCTCTAACCTCTCTACCTGCTCAGTCTGTAAGGTTAGTTGTTAGCTGGTTCCCTAACTTCTCAGTTTGCTGTTTCATAATGTCTGTGAGCTGCTGAAGAAGTTTAACCTGGTTTGTGTCTGCAGTGCTGCTGGGTGTATTTTGTGGCTCAACCTGTAGTCTAATAACAGTGTTGGCAGATGCTTTTTCCTGTGCTTAGGTTGCTACAGTCTGTGTCAGTTCCCTAGGTTCGTTCATTGTGTTATATATTAGTATATTCTAGGTACTTCCAAATGATGGGTGTAGTAGACCTAAAATTATAGTGAGTTCTAGTTTAACGGCTTATAAATACAGTTCGGCCTCTGTTTTGCACTTGTTGCTTACAACTCCATGCTCTGGGTCGCCAAAAATTTTTATGTAGTGTTGTATTTTTTTTATATGGATTGAGGTGTAAGCAGAATATTAAATAATTTTGAAGCAAACCAGAATAAGGAAATGTAACCCAGACTAGTTTTTAATTTCCTCAGGGTATCTTTTTATGTTGTGAGCAAAAATATTGCAATTATGCACCATGAAAGTATAGGTCTTTAAAATATAACACCACTTACAGTACAATAACTGTCAATAATTGTAGAATCCTTCATATGCTGTTTTGGAATTAATCTTCCTTTTCAATAAAATGATTAACTTCCATATAATATATTTTCTTGCATCATGTTAAACTACTTTTTTTTAAACACAAAAATTAAAGAATTTCTAAAGAACAATACAGCACTTTTAACCACCTACCACCTGTTTCAATCCCTTAACCACCTACGTGCGGTCATGGAGACCGCTGATAGTTAACTGCTTTTTATTTGAAATCTACAGAAATAACTAAACAAAAACATAAATAAAATACTTGTTTACACTATTGAGCTTTATATTAGAATATAAAATAACACAAATAACATTATAATCTTGTAATAACTAACAGTCTTTACATAGTTATATTTTTTTTGACAAAAAAACACTCTTTGGGAAAATGAGATAAGCATTAGGAACTAAAAAAATATTCTTGTAAGTATTATTTCTCATGAATGTAGTAAATGAACTATCAAATAAAACTAAAAAAATCAACCAAAAAATAAAAACTTCTCTAAAATTGCAACTTCTGAACAATTACAATTTTTCGCAGCAGTTACAGCACATTTTTTTAGTGCACTCTAGACAAATCGGTACCTGGCACATAAAACATAGATAAAAGTCTTGCGTTTTTTTTTTTGATCACAAGTGGAACATATTTTACGCACTTCAAGTTTCTCTACATCACTTGTGCTAGGTAAAGCTTCATTGATATTTAGAATACGGCGAATAGCATTCTTGAGATCCCTCTGAATGTGATCGTTTTTTCGCGACGTTCCATATGTGGTTTTGTGAGCTGTTCTGCTAATGTTTTTAAGAACTTGAAACGGCTTACAGTCTTTTGTGCGTGATTGCTCAAACTAATGACGTAAGCATTCGACGCAGATATGTCCAACATTCTATAAAATATGGTCAATCTTTGCGTGCGACGAACAGTAGAGTAATTTGAGCACATTTGATCAAGTAGATCAACTCCAATTTTGGTTTGGTTGTAGTATAATATGATTTCAAGTTTCTTAGTACTCAGGTCAACACTAGCAGTGTGGTGCATGCTTGAAACCATAACCACAGCCTTATTTTCTTGGGTACGTAAGAGCACATGGTGATATCGTTAGTAAAACCAAAAAGCGATGATTCTGTCTGGCGCTGTCTGGTTGGTTTGAACTCAGGTGGTATCTCTCTTTTGTTTTTTTTTTTTTTCAGAGTACCTACATAAGTAAGACGCTTTTCTTTTAAAAGGTTGACGAGTTCTATCGAAGAAAACCAGTTGTCAGCAGTTACGTTCCTGTTAGATCCTTCAATAGGTGAGACAAGACGCAGAACGGCCTGAGTTGGTTTTGACAGTCGTTTTTGTTCCTGTGTCAAATTTATTCCATCAGAATCTTTACCAACGTATATGTAAGCATTAAAAAGATAGCAGTTTCTTGCATCTGTAATGCACATTATTTTTAGGCCATATTTTACTGGTTTTTTCAGCATATACATTTTAAATCTACAACAACCACGAAAAGCCACAAGCATCTCATCTACGCAAGCGCAAGTTCCAATTGTGTAAATATCTTGGCAGTTCTGTATAAAACAATTAAAAAGCTCTGAAATAGGAGCAGACACGTCCTGTTCACGTCGTCGTTCTCAAGTTTCTGCATCATCAAATCTAATAGTATTCAGCAGGACTTCCAGTCTGTTCTTACTAATAATGCAACAATATATTTCCCTTCCGGAACCATCAGTGCTGTACCATGACGTATAATGCTCATGGTTTTCTTTGAATATAGCTGTATAAAATAACAAGCCAATAAAAGCTTTTAGCTCAATAATATCCTAATCTTGCACACAAATCTGCTTTTTGTATTTTGGTCTGATTTTCTGTATTTTCTGATTGGTGTGTANTTGCACACAAATCTGCTTTTTGTATTTTGGTCTGATTTTCTGTATTTTCTGATTGGTGTGTAGAACAATTTTATTAAGTATCTCATCAGTAAACATAAGACTCCAAATATCCAGTGGCACAGTAGAATTATTGAGTATATTACGGAAGGCAGGTCTTACACCCAGCGTTTGTTGTACAATATTATGTTGCGGTGTTCTACCACGACTGATGTTAGGCGCAGATGCCCAGCGAAAATGATTAGCACCAAAGTAATTCTTCTTTCTGGGCCTACTCATAGAATCCAAGCGCGAAAGTGGAATATCATCATCCGATGAATCACTTTGAATTACTTGAGTTTGTAAGTTTGAAGAGACTGTACCTGCATCATCAGCATCACTGTCAATTTCGGAATCAGATTCACAGTCTTCAGGTTGCTCCAAATCCTCAGATACACAAGGTACCACATCGCTACATTCCTCTTCCGGCAAGTCGTCATCCGACACCTCTTGCTGTAGCCATCTTTTAATGTTCTCGTCGTTTTTATTCATTTTGACACTAAAACAACAAATCTAAGTCAATACAAAAATGTCACACAACCACCTATGTGTGGTCATGGAGACTGCTGACGATGTTATTTTACTTATCAAGGCCAAATGCGCGCACATCCTAACTTGCCGAACGCAAGCGAGATACTGTTTGATACGTAGATGCACTCTGCCGCACGACACACACATAGAAAAAATTGAATTAAAAAATTGTAGTCTCTGTGACCGGTGGTAGGTGGTAAGGGTTAATCAAAAGTATAATACATTATAGACCCGAATTTACGAGTACATGGTTTAACGAAGTAGCATTTTTCAAGGCCATTTTCAGGAACCATCAAAAAAATCATGAAAATTATTGAAAACAAAAATCCTAGGTAAATGTAATAAATTACATTAAAAACTGATTAAAATAAGTTTGTGAGTTCACAGCGATAAAATACATGGGTTTTAGTGTTGCTACTCGTAATTTATATGCCACAAGATGAAAAACATAAAAAAACTTGCAAAAATTGGTTAAAAACTGTGAAAGTTGTAATTTGAAACTAGCGCGGCGCTCGGTGCCTGAAGGGAAGGCTGCCCGTGTGACACGTGAAGGAACAAAGGTAATAACTGTTCTACGTCCCTCCTTCCTGTGGCTGCTCTAATTTGCAATCTCCGTGCCTAGCCTAGTTATCTCGCATGAATAGCAAGTCCGGTAAATAACATGGTAAGGGCGTGTTGAGTGACGTTTCCGCTGGGGGTGAAAGGGAAGGGGAAGATGTGCCCAGGAGTGTGAGGGGGAGAAAGGGGTGTGAGTGAGAACTTTGCTTGCCTGTCGCCGTGCGCCTGTGTAAAAGAAAAAAGGTGACCAATGAGCGACACCTGCTCTACAGCCTAGCTGTACACTGTTTCTGCACTGCTAATAGATTTTCTTGCATGAGCATGATACAGTAGTATACGAAGGAAAGTATATAGTGGATGGAAAAAAAGTGCAGTTACACTTTTCAGTTCAAATTAAAAGTAATTAATTATGCAGGATAAAATGAAACAAGTTGTCACGAGAAAATATGTTGATCCACAAAGTGTCATACGGTGATGTACTAAGAAGGAGAAACTAGACAAGGTGCCGAAAAATAAACATGCCCTTCCTCAGGCCGTGTTCTAATTCGTTTAGTTTCATTTTTCGTATTTTGTATGTAGCATTTTGTAAGGTGTAGTTGGAACACTACGACATTGAACTGTCTAGCATGCCATGCTGCTATTATTTTGATGTTATCATGATTCCAAAATTAAAAGTCCACAAACTCTTAAAATAAATCAATTATTCCCAAAAGTTTTTAGAGGGTCATTCAAATTTTTAATTAACACAATAGTAAATGGCCACCTGTTTTTAAATAACTTTTACATCACAAATATTTAACACTGTGATTAATTTTAAAGTACAGTAGAGACCCGAATTTGCGAGGCTTCATTTTTCATGTTAAGTCAGATTTAATTGTCTCTAATAGCAAAAATAACATGTTTTTAAAAGGAAAGATTAATTTATTTTAATAGATAGACGTCTTCTGAATCGTGTATACCCCAGAGGGTGTATACAAACTCCCCTTGGTAAAGTGAATGTGGTGGCAGGGTGTAGGTTTTGCATAGCTGTATGTGCTGATGTTCTCTGCATGCAACATGACAAGGATCACAGACATTATAAATTATTCTATGTTTCTGTCATCCACTCTCTGATAGGAATGCACGTCTGATGGGCCTGATGTCCGCACAGCTTGCATTTTAAAATGTAATTCCCAATGCCAGAGTATATGGGCGTTTGGCTCTAAGTGGTATTCCGTTACCACTGAGTAAGTCGTGACATTTACAAGTTACTTCGGTTGGACTGTCGTAACAGTGTGCACAAGTAAATTGTCTCTTACTTAGAGACGCATGTCCTTGCGATATAACACATTGGGGATGGTATGGCAACGTGCATTCTACACATGTTACGACTGCTTGTCCATTACCATCACACCATTAATGTTTGTACATTAATCGAATTCATCCAATTTCATTGGTCTGAACTCTTGTCCTTTTTATTCTGAGGTTGTTTGTATTTAGTATTGGCAGTAATGAAGAGGATTTGAAAAACCAGTTTGTTTTGTGGGATGTATGCAGGTCCAACACAGTTGGGCTTCTTTGGATCATTGTGGTATACTGTCCGCAATGGGTGGTGTAGATGCGGTCGATTGTGGCTTGTAATCGTTGATCGCCGTTCGTGTGTGTACATTGTAGTTTTATAAATTTATGATAAATCTATGTATGGGGGTTGTACTCACGACCGGGCGTGCTCACTGTTCAGTACCGCCAGTTGGCCTGATGAGGTTTGCAATGCCATCATCGCTTCATCGTGGAAGTATGTTTGGTAAAGGAGGTAGAGCTGATAACTGACTGGATCATAGATTTCTCCATACATGGCAGACCACCTATCGATTCGCAGGTGGGGACCAGTCTACAGTAGGAGTTGCAGGGGAAGGGGGTGTGCAGTTCGCATGCCCGCGTGGTTTTCTACTGTTGCTCTGTTTCGTTGTTCTCCAGCAGATGCTTGATATCACTGGGGTAATGTGATGGAGTGGACACAAAATGGCTGCTTTGCTCAGAAATGTGGGGTACCGTTACCAATGGACATCATTTGCTGCATACCCTTCCACCATATTAAAAAATTGTACACTTCTATGAAAAAAAATTGTGAAAAACTTGCTTGAAGAATGTGTAAACAGTTGTTAGCACTGGTTTTATGAGTTTGATTATGTTGTGAACACTCCAATTGGGCCTGAAGTGCTCCTACACTCATAAATTGCTAAAAAAAAATTATGTTTGTAAATATATAAATGTCACTTAGTTTCAACATTTTACAAAAAATTTGCACTGTTCAAATTACTTCGGACAGTTGACACAATTAAGTAAAAGTTTCCAAAACTTCAAATTTTCACAGCTTTTGTAAAACTGCACACATTTACATTTCAACAGTGTCTCTTGTATAGGTGGCATTCTTCCATACATGAGAAGTTGAAACCGACACCTGTACAGATGGAAAAATTTTGTAAAGATTTGTGACATGTTTTCAAACACTCACATTTAAATAGGTAACACATTTAGGATAACCTAAACATGAGTGTCACAATGGCTAACAATTATTGAAAACTCTTTTAAACATTTATGAGATTAAAAAAGTTTTGAAAACAGCTTTAAATTTTTTTTTTAACTTTGAAGGACTACATAANGAGATTAAAAAAGTTTTGAAAACAGCTTTAAATTTTTTTTTTAACTTTGAAGGACTACATAACAGGTGCAGTGTCGCGTGCACATTTCTGGCGGGAAAAACACTCACCGGTCCAGAGACCTCTTGCAGAAAATATTTTTACCTATGTTCAGTAGATATTGAGGGTCGTGATTGGCCACCCAGGCGGTGGCTTCTCCCCATGTTCTCCACATCTATTATTGAAGATCTGTTGGATTATGTGTGGTTGTTAACTATTGGCGATTCATAGCTGGCCCGAATACCAACGTGATTGACCATTGAGACCTGCGAGCTACTCACTCAAATACTTGTGTTGAACTGCTATGTGAAGTCGAAAGGCCTCTCCACATGCCAATTAAACACTAAATAAAATGACACATCAGTTAATATTGTAAAATAACTAAAAACACTGGGTATGCTGATGTATGGGACTACCTCCAGAATTGCAGGTATGCAGTCAGACCTGAAATGAAAGACATTAGTGATATTGCACCATTTTACTTGCTTTACATGGTGATTTGTACAAAAGGTGGAGAGATGCGACTCGACCTGAAGTAGTCCCGACACACGAGTCTGTCGATGGCTTATGCAGGAAAAATGGAGAACAAACTACAATGCGAAAATTAATGCAGTTACTACAGGTGGGGAGAAGTGCTCCTCCTCGGTAGTGAAGTTAAATTACTTTAAAATGTTCCAGAAAAGTTAAGAAAGTTTATTGCCAATACATGATTACACATAGTATTAGTAGTACTCTGGAGATGTTATACACAGTCTTTTCCCATTGCATGCCAGCTTTATACCAAGGATGGTGTTGCCTGCCCATTCTCACAAGAGTAGAAAAGGCACCACCATATCAGAACATTTAGAACAAACTGTTCTACCACTTTGATTACATGAAATTGATNACCACCATATCAGAACATTTAGAACAAACTGTTCTACCACTTTGATTACATGAAATTGATATGGGAGAAATTCCCTTACCAAAATACAGTGTACATATGCTCTAACAGAAAACATATAAACCATTCATGAAATTATGTGAATTAAAATGTATCATGGATTAAATCACATCAGTTCAATTACACTGGAATGTTTGCTACTGGTTATCTATCTCAGTCCATAAACATCATAGGCTGTAAAGACATACATAAACAAGTCAATAAAATCACTGAAAAGGACATAAAGCACTCATTTAATTGCCTTAATCACGAGATTCTGCTGGGATCATGACTTAAGTTGGCATGTGTGAGGCCCGTGGCCAACTCTGAAGTCGTCGTACAATTAATTAATATAATGATAAAAATTACTTTGAGGATACACTGGGTACTTGTTGTACACAATGGGATAAATATATAGTGAAAATTGCTCTGCTGTTTGGAGGCTTTAACACTCTCTAACACCTGACTAGCACTAATGGCATCGGCTGGCCGTAAATGTCCTGAATGGGGGTGCCATGGTACGTCTTCATGTGTGCTATGCTGTAATGGCGCAGTGTTGCCTTGGAGCACACATGCCAGTCGGTTGGGATCCGAACCACAGGACTGTCCTGGTGACGCCCACGTGGTCAGATCAAAGTGGGGCCGTCAACTGATTCACGTGGTGTTGGGCGAAGCAGGTGCTTTCCCAAACACTGGCAAGATACTGTTGCTAATGGCCAATCTCCTGGGTTTTTATCGTCACCGTGGTGCTCAGCTCGGGCTACAGTTGTTGTTATGGTGCAATGAACAGTTGCAAGGGCACATGTGGTTGGGCTCTCATCAGCACCATTAATAATATTCCTTATATCTGTTTTTAATTACACTCATTTACAAAATAATTGGAAACCATGAACGAATTGCACAAGAACAATGATAGTTTCCACTCAGTATCGTTATAGCCCGACATGTGTTCCATTTTCATTTAAAGTTGTTTGCTTTCATGGATGTACCACTACGAGGCATAAATATCACTCCATCATTCATAGCTGCAAGACACCAAATAAGGTCTTAGTAGCAGTGTGAGCCACAGCGCTAAGTTCACTGAACATGCAGCATGCTCCAACGGTGCATTCAACAAGCTTTCAACCAGCTAGATGGGTGTAAGAAAGGCCATATTGTCGGTCTCCAAGAGGCAAGTTGTACATTTTGACACAATTCTCGCCACTTGAAACTGCTCTGCCCACACTGTGAGTCTGTGTTGGATGCAGTGGGAACAAGAGGGTACACACACCCGTTGAGAAGGGTCGGGTCGACCCCAGCTGACCACCAGCATGGAGGATCGTTACATTGTGCGACAGTCTGTAAGCACTCCACAGGCATCGCTGCACACCATCCAGCGAGATGTCCTGGCAGCTGGGGATACACCTTTGTCCACCAGTACCATATCCAGGTGGCTAGCAGAATGGAATCTGTCATCACAGCATCCCTTATGACATCTACAATTATGACATGTGCATCACCAAGCACACATTTCCTGTCAGGAATGGGCATCATGGCAGCATGCGGATTGGCAATGAGTGATGTTCAGTCATGAATCACGGTTCTGTCTGGATACAAAAGACCGTTGAATCCGAGTCTAGAAGACGTCCTGTCCAGTACCGTGATCCACACATCATTGTAAAGAGGCACACCACCCCAATGAGAGGTGTTATTCTGTGGTGTGCCATTTCTTACAATTCCTGCATCTCACTGGTTGAAGGAACCTTGATGGCATGGCGATACATTCAGGAAATTTTGCGACCATGTGTACTCCCCTTTCTGGTGTAGCTTGACAACTCCATTTTACAGCAGGAATGTCCAGCCTCACACCGCATTGGTATCTCTTGCCTGCCTTCAGCCTTCATTATATCAATATGCTTCCTTGACCAGCATGATCCTTAGACCTATCACCCATCGAGAATATTTGGGACCAGATTTGATGGCAACATTGGTCATCTGCAACTGCGACAGATTTGGAGTGTCAGTTGCACCAGCTGTGGCCGGATATTTCTCAGGATATTATCCTATGTCTGTATGCCTGCATACCTGACTGTATCGCCACCTATCTCTGTACTACGTGTGACCCAATACCATACTAAGTGCACCCTCCAAGTGTTGGTCCGCTGCACTACATGCTTAGTGTGGTACAAAATTTGGAAGTTTTCTGTATACATACTACTGTGTCCTGTGCCTGTACCCACTTACATGCCCCTGCAATGGTACCTTCAAGGTGATATTTTTATTACAAATTAGTGTACTTTACTGTGGTAGGGGACAAAACTTTGTGGTGGAGTATACATTTATTTCATCATGGGTAGTGTTTATTGCATGTTCTCCTAAGTCAGCGCATCTCAGCTGGTTAGGTGTTGAAAACAACTCTCGGCATTTGTTTAGATTGTGTTGCACTGCCTCATAAAATTACGGTTGGAATTTATTATCTAAACCATCTAACCACACTGCACTATTTGTATGGCAGCGAACTAGGTTATACACAGTATGGTGTTCCCTGAGGTCAAAATGGATATGCCTAGTTGTATTTTACTCAGCCACAAAATGCCTATAATTCCATCCTCATGTAAATCACTAACAAACAATGCAATTGAAGTGTTTTGACATTGCCAGCAGATGTCAGGGCCGGTATATTTTCAATTTGGAATGTGGCCAGGAGCATGATGATCATGCCCGTACCACGTAGGGTGTTGGTTGATCTGGTATGGGCACCAACTAGTCTAAATGATGATCTTGGACTAGTACGAGACTCATTGAGCACATTTAGGGCTGGTTGATGGCTGGGAGTAAACCTGTACCCTGGCGAAATGTTGTGGATGAACAATTACCTATCGTGACTGGTCACATGTTGCTGTGATACCACTGTACGCAAGGGATAACTTCAAGAGTTGTAAGGTGGTGGTGGTGGTGGTGGTGATACACACTGACCTATGCACTGAAAAGCGGGTGTGCAACTAAGTCTCCGCAGTAGCTTATGCACTGTTCTGAAAATGTCTCGTGGACGACAAAGACAGTTAATAAACGACAAAAGTGCCATCCAAAACACAAAGAAATTTCTAAGAGAAAACTTTGAGATGAAAGACTTAGGGCCTGCAACACAGTGTTTGGGAATCAACATCACACGAGATTGCCGGGAAGGGAAGGTGTGGACCTTCCAAGAAGCCTACGCAGAGAGAATAATCAAATGGTTTGGCATGGATGATGCCAAGCCAGTGACAATGCCCTTGGACCCTGGAATCGACCTGGAAGCAGACGACTCTGAAGAGGCCAACATCCCATATTTGAGAGGCGATAGGCAGTTTGCTCTACCTGTCGCAAGTGTCCAGGTCGGATATCTGTCATTCAGAGAACCTACCAGGTACAACAGTTCCTACAAGAAGGTACATTGGGTAAGTGTTAAAAGAATATTTAGGTATATAAAAGGGACTCAGAGTTATAAGCTAGAATTGTCCAGGAATGGGGCAACAGACGGTTGGAAACATACAGTGATGCAGGTTGGGGAAACAAAGTGAATATAAAGTACTTGTCTTCTGAAAAGATGTTGGCAGATCTACTAATGAAACTATTAGGTAGAGATCAACATGAATTTTGTACAAAAGAGTTTGGGCCTGTGGGCAGTAAAAGTCCTAGTTTAAGTGAACCCTAGATTAAGCAATTCCTCTTAGCACTCCTGGGAGTTGTACAAATTTAAGGGGTGGCGTTGAGAGGTAAATGTATTTGCATGCCATAATGTTGGCAACGGAGAGGGAAAGTTCTCGTTAGCAGGGTGTTCTATGAATGTTATGTTTTCCTATTGAGATTAAGTAGTTAGTCTTCTGGTAGCTATGATGGCATGATTGCATCCAACAGAGAAGTGTTTGCAATAAAGTCGTTATTGAGTGAGCAGATATGTCCGTGCATGATTTAACACACTTACAACCAACAGTTTCTGATGATGATGTTGAGCCACTTGTTTCATTTTCAGCAAGTACATAAAAAGTACCCCACAGTGAAGTATAACTATGTTCCAGTTTACTAGGATGCGAAGTAGGTGCTGAAAGCAATTTGATATTAACAATTTTATTAAAATATTTTTCACACATTGCAACTTTGTAAAAAAAAAACCATAATTTTTATTATAATACATGCCTGACAAATTCAAATATATTTATTTTCCATCTACCCTCAAAGACAAAAGTTTGTCTAGCTCAAAAAATCCTTTATAAATAAATAACTGTGATGACTATCAAANCCATCTACCCTCAAAGACAAAAGTTTGTCTAGCTCAAAAAATCCTTTATAAATAAATAACTGTGATGACTATCAAACACCACAATGCTTAGAAAGAATAACTGAAATAATGTATACCTGTCTGAGCCTCAGATAGTTTTTTATTTGCTCCACTTTCTTTTCCAAATGATTGTGTGCCAAAGATTTTTCTTGTGGAGGAACAATCACAGCCTTGAATCTGGGGTCAACTAACATTGCTGCGTAGAAGGGCTCACTCCTTTCAGAACAGGGAAATTGAGTTTTAAGAGCCATAAGTAAATTGTTTGCAAATTCCCCTCCAGGTCCGGTTTTACCAAGTGATTTGCATTTTATGTAGGTGTTCAAGCATTTTGTTAGAGAAAAATTGACTGGTATGACCATGGATGCTGAAGGTGAACGTTCTCCACAAAGCTGAATTATTGCTTCATACAATAGCTGCAGTATTTCAATGTAGCACTTAATTAAATTCCACTTGCTCACCCTCAGGTTGTCAACATTCAGTGTTGGTAAGTGATGAGAGAGATAGTTGTTGTTCAACAATCTCTATAGCATCAAAAATTCTGAATTCCATCGCGTCGGACAGTCTTGTATTAGGTTTTCCACATGAAGCCCTAGTTAGCGCTTCTTGAATTTGATGCCACTGCTCAGTTGCTCAAGCACTGTGTTTGTATCTGCCTACAATAGATTGTGACTGTTTAGTACTTTTTGACATCACTAGTTAAACAGCATCCTGTAANTGTGTTTGTATCTGCCTACAATAGATTGTGACTGTTTAGTACTTTTTGACATCACTAGTTAAACAGCATCCTGTAATAGCAGTTACAGTGTATGTGCAAAACACTGTAACTGTTTGAATTTGGTTTTACAAAGTGACAGTTCCAACCTAATATTGTGCCTGTTGTCACTCACAATGTACATATCCATTTTGTCATTAACATTTACCAAGTCCCATTCATTAAAACATTCTGTCACTATCTCACTAATTGCTTCGCCAGTGTGTCCACCAAGAAAATTGTAGCAACCCAGGCAGTACTTTTTCATGCTGAAGTCCTCAACAAAGTGACATATTAGTGACATGTAAGCATCATTGCTGCCTGATGTCCATAAGTCACATGTAAATGAGAGAAGCAATTTTAGAATCATTTATTATATTAGCAATAAGTTCTACAATTGTTGCTTTTTTCTTCTTGTACAGTGCTGGTGTAACTTTCCTTGAAAAAGTTTTTTGAAATGGCAGAGGATAAAGTGGCTGATTTGCTTAAGTACTTGGCAAAATTTAGAATTTTCCACAACACTATATGGTTGCATGACACTAGCTACCCATTCACCAATACTGTTTGTCAGTTTTACAGCTTTCTCGTGAGTTGAAGGCCACTTGTAAGTTTCGTCCAAGCGAAGTTATGTCTTATTTGGCTCCCTTNGTTATGTCTTACTTGGCTCCCCTACTTTGTCAACACTTTGTTTTACTTGTGTCATTCCCAGATTTTCAAATTCACTCTTAAGTTTAGAGTGCTGTGACAGATGTCTAAGCAGACCAGATGTTCTCCCAAAATTTGTCTTCAGAACTTTTTTACATTATAAGCACTTTCCAGACAACTTTATCTGACATTCTTCCATAATAGTTCAAAAATGGTGTTTTTGATTTTACACCACTATTCACGTTCATGTTTTTGAAGAAAGAACACACAAAAAGGACACAAGAAGTGACTCACCAAAGCAGAATAGCAATTCTTTCAGTACAGAATTCACATGTCAAAAAAAAGTTTAACTATAATTGTTTACAAAAAATGCACCTTACGCCGCCCAACTGTCATTCAAGATTCAACCACTTGTCTGCTCCCCTGTTTGTTGATCTAGTGCCGCTGTTCCACGTACATGCCATGCCCCTGTCCTATTATATTAATGATACTCGGTGTTAAAAGGGGTTAAACTGGAACCATACGCCACTCACCGTTATGATCTGTGACTGGCTGTTCCATCTATTTGCCTGTGCCTGCGCAAATACTGTATTTACTATTTACCACCTGTGCCGTATAAGACCCTTTCCCTTATTTTTTTTTAAATAATTCCATTGAAACATGTTTCCTGTAATAATCAATCTCGTGTATCTCTAATTTGTTTAAACTCTGTAGCTGGTTTGCTTTTATTCCAACAGCTCTGAAACTAATGGCTCTAGTAGCCTGGTAAACAATCGTGGCTGCCGGTCGCGGTTACAAACACACATAATGCAGAGAAACAGTTTACTTTTACGACAATGCTATTTTATTTTATTAAAAGAATTTCTGCCATAAAAATTTTGCACCATGTGTGCACTGCAAATATATTTATTTTCCTCATTTCTGTACTAAGTATTCTAAGTGTGCACACGTTAATTTGTCGTGTTGTGAACTTCAAAAATGCTGGGTGAAGCAATGTAATGTTAGTATCACGACAGCAAGATATTAGCTTGAAGGCACAACAAAATGCAAAAGTGCACATTCTGCGAGTGGAATAAAATTTTCATTTCGGTTACAAGAAAATGATAATGTGCTTCATTATTTAAGTTTTTCAACATAATTTAATTTGTGCAAAAAGTCCTCCCAAAAGTTTTTAGTATCCAACCCAGGCATTTTTGCAATATGACGATAGTGTTGTATTTATTAACGTAAACATGTAAGGTATGTAAGTAGGTAATATAATGACTTTTCAAAATAAAAAATCCCAAAAAGTGTCTGGATTAATTCTTTTCCCACCCAACTTTCTAATATCACTATATTTACTGCAGTTCGTTTAATGGGGAGATCTAGAAAGTGCCCATTTCATGATTTTGTACCAGCAGTAAGTGCTCTATAAAATCCCGAACAATATTGTATTCTGAAAAGTGTCGTATCAGGATTTTCCTGTAAAACAAACGTGGCAGAAAATACTGATAGAGGCCCTTTACAGATCCTTATGTTTTACATATCTTTATGTTTTACATTATATGCCACAAACTGGTAAAGTATTTGATAGGTGTCTTACAAGAATATGTTTATGGCTGCTTGGAAGGAACCCTAGTCAGTACTTAATTTTGTAATATTTCTATCCTGAGAGAAGTCCTATAAGGATTTTCCAGAATGGGACTGTGAAAAAAGAAACTGGAATGATATCTTTTGTGAACTGGGAGTTACTCTGATTTGCAAATATATTGTTACATGCCACCATTCTGTGATGTTTCCCCTACTCTCCTCTTCAGGCATGCGAAGTGCAATGCTTTAAGGGCATCTCTGGTAACTGGAGAATCACGTACAGAATGGCAGGCAATGTCTTTGTCTTCGTACTCTTCAAATTCACCCCTTGGATGCATACTGATATCACTAGTAATTTTAGGAGAGCATGAGCGAAGGTACAAACACGCAACCACTGGAAGATTTATGTGTGCCCCAATAAGTCTTTCAGAACTTTTTAAATGTCTGGAGTTATTGTTGCAAGAATGTTTTGACCAATGCCCTCACCTTCCTCAGCGCGATTTGAAGAGCGAGGAACCTTCTGGATCAGCTGTGACGACAGTGAGCAGCAAGAGTGAAGTCTGCGAGCATGTATACAGTGGAGAGTTAGACTGACCAGTGGGACTGTATGTGTGTGAGACAAACTTTTGAAATGATGACAGAAGACAGATTGAATAAGTGTAAATAATAAGTGCGGATTAAGTGATTGTAGCAAGTAAAAATAACTTGAGGATCTTAATAAGAATTGGGAATTGTCATTAAAATTGCGCTCACTCAGATTAATATGTACTAGTAATAGAAATAAGTGGTTTAATGTTGTAAATAATAGCAATTTGTATTTCTATTGAATTATAAATAAATTTTAATAAATTAAGTTTAGTTCTTTTTTTTTTGTTAGGACCTTTAACCCTCACAAACTCGGATACGCCCCTTGGCATCTTGTAACAATATGTTTTTTAAGTTTTGTGCAGAGAATACTTTTTCTGACCCAAGTTCTTCAATGTTTCACCAATATTAATTATAAGAAACGTGATGCCACACGCTATTTCACTTGGGACTCTGTGGTCTACACATAAGTGCAGTTCTTCTCTTTCGTAGACACAACCATTATTGTTGAGTTGCACAGGAAGTTAACTGCTTCCACCAAATGGTGTTTCGTGTTCTGCGAAAAATTAAATATTGTAATGGTTCAGTGGATCAACCATAATGAATCAAGAAGATACTTGTTTGACTCATGTACATTGGGAACGCCAAAGTTATTCCCATAAAGCTTTGAAGTTGGAATGCAAGTTTTATGTATCATCTGGACGACTAACAGATTTAAACAAGGGTAGGATATTTGTGAAATTACTAGACAGGGAGGATGATTTGACGCAGATGCACCTGCAATTGATGTATTCTGTGTAGAATTTCAAAGGTTTACCAAGAAAGTTTAAAAACTGATAAAATTTATAATGCAGATGAAAGTAGATTGTACAAATATAGTGTTTACCATAAATACCCCACAATCAAAAAAAAAAAATAGAGGCATGTCACTAGACACAAATCATTAAGTATAACAGCATACTGTAACATTATTTGATAATGCATTTGGTTATCACCAATTTGAACTTTTTGGTAAAATGAACAATATCACATCATTTAAGGGCATGGATCTCATAAATACGAGCATTCCAGTGATCATTAAAATCACAAGTTTCTTCAACGAGAAGGAGACATTTGAAAATTGGGTCATCAGAGATTTATTAATACAACAGAAAGCATTTTCACAAAAAAATAATTGCAATTTTTGTTTTAAGCAGTAGATTTTGTTCGAGATGGTCGCCAAATGTCAAGGTCAAGGTCGTATGACATGATTCCTGCTGTTGTGAGCAGGGCAAATGGGTTTTCTTAGTGTGTTCGCATGTTTTTTGTTAATCCTTAAAAATAAGTTTGTGTATATAATATTTAAAACAAAATAACTTTTTACCTTGCCTTGGATAACTGAATTCCTTTCGTAAAGGAAAGTGCATGAGTGTGACTCGGTTGGTCTGCCACCCTGGAGCCTGACTCTACTCATGACCAGTGTATGTACTATCCCTTCGACTCGTTGAGACCTGCATAGTGCCTACACCGTTGTTCGACCACCTGACTACCTTACAGATTCTCGAGATGTAAGTTGATCACATAATGTCGGACAGGGTGGACGCGTTCTGCCGCAGTTTCTACTAATAATACTAACGACCCACCACCAACCACCATACCTACCAAAACATTTCAGCCATACCATCAAGACAATATAACACAACCTTTACATATCTTGTAATGCATATTCAAAATTATGGCTTCTAAAAAATGGTGTACCACACCAATCATATTGTAGCAGTTTGGAGGGTAGTCCTTTCGTACATGTACTCTTTACACACATTCAGTTATCTCTAAAAAAAAGTCTTGCTACAACAGCAACACCGTTTTATCAACAAATGATAAGATAATCGAATAAGCCAAGCATGTAGACATATGCTCAGTACTCTGATTTCACACCATCAGAGGCTTGCATCACCTTCAAGCAGATAAGAACTCATACACCTAGACTACTGTTAAACTGACTCTTGCCGTGAATGAATAACATTTGAGCTTTTGCCGAGGTGGTGCAGCTGCCTGTATATACATATTCAAACCTACCACCGGTAACTAGGAGAAAAGTAGTTTTTTTTTTTTCTAGCTTACAGGTATTTGTACGTATCAAAGCACTGCGTACAACCATCATAAAATATGTATATTTGATGCTAAACATGAACATCTTCGATGTTCATGTGCCTCAGATTAGTCTTTATCATTTTTCCCGAACAGCTTAATATAGGCAGGGATAAAAATAACTGAATAACATGGAAGCTATTTGTATACTTTATTTTACAGACATGTAAAAAAAACATNCTTGTATACTTTATTTTACAGACATGTAAAAAAAACATAACAGTTACACGGTCAACTTATTCTTCATTCGACCAAAAGAATGATGTCTCATTTGTAGAACAATTCCTGCTGTGAGCANTTATTCTTCATTCGACCAAAAGAATGATGTCTCATTTGTAGAACAATTCCTGCTGTGAGCATTCAAGCTATACTTTTTTGCGTATACCACACTACAGTTATCACATGGGTAAGTCTTGTAAGCGATGGTGTATGGACAGTTAATATCTTCATGTTGTCCGACATTACAGCTGTTAGTAAATGCCTTGCCACAATACTTGCTTGCACTCAGTTCCTGATGAATAACAAACATTATCTTTGCTCTTCTTGCTATGTCTCTTCAAGCTATCATTGCAGGTAACGACCTTGCCATAGTTATCACAGTGGTAAATCTTGTGGATGATTGTGAATGGACAGTTACTATCTTCATGTTGTCTGACACTAGAGCTGCTAGAAAATGTCTTGCCACAATACTTGCACTCGCTTCCCAATGAACAACAAACGTTTCCTTTGCACTTCTTGTTATGTCTTGACACTCCTCCCCACGTTGGGAAGTCAATTAACACATTAAAGGTGCTCCCCACCTGTGGTATACAGATGGTTCGTAGCGTCTTTGGTTAATGTTCAGTGGCACAGACTATAGGGTGCCTGGGATTTGAAGGTAAATCACACAATGACTTCATCACGACTTCTTAGTTTGGAACAGATTTATTTAACGGGACTTTACTTATATATTCCTGGCACTGTTGCGGGAATTTACACATATTTTCTGCCGAGGATTTTCTCACACATTAACGCCCTGCGAGTTCAAGGCCTGAAGGGCTGGTTACAATGTTCTGGTTACGTTTCTGACGCTGCAGGGGCATTAGGTGTCAGGACAGGTCCCCGAGTGATGACGGAGTTACTTATCTGCACATGTTGTGTGGTAGTTGTTCCGGCTGTTGATAAGCTCTGAACTGGATGGCCCTGTTACAGGCCCTCTGTGGTTGGCTTGTTGCACGCAGCTGGCTTCCTCTCGACGTGGCGCCCCTCGGTTGGGGCTCACCACTCGCTCCCGTTCTCGGCGTAGGGTAGTATAGGACTGCTTACTACCCTACCACGTCCCGGCGAGGGACCACATGTGTGGGTCCCACNTAGGACTGCTTACTACCCTACCACGTCCCGGCGAGGGACCACATGTGTGGGTCCCACCCGTCCTTCGCGGCTACAGGCTGCACTGGACAATCCCACTTGCTTGACATGGCACTTCTCGGTGAAGTTCACCACTCGACTCCGCCTTCTCGGTGCGTTGCAACTGACTGACTGAAAACTGATTGACTTATGCGGTAACTGGCTGGCTAACTCGCGTCCCGACGTGGTGAAACTACTCGTCCGACGTGACTCTGGTAACTGTCTCTGACTCTGCCCTGCATTCTGCGTTTCGCATCTCACGTCCCGATTTGGCTGACCCCTTAATGTCGCGACTTACTATCTGCGCATCCCGAGGTGGCGGTACCAATCTTCCGCACCACATGCTACTTGTTGCTTCGACTGATGGACGTGGCCGGGCTCCAATCTCCCGGCCTAACTCTCTGCGCGGTACTGACGAACTGATGTACTGTTGTGGCCGGGGGTCGGATTTCCCTCGGCCTTCTCTCTCTGCGCGACTGACCTCTCTGTGCGGTAATCTTCAAACCCCACCCTCCCCGCAAAGAGGCTTATATCCTTCCTAGCCTCCCTCCCTAATTTCTGACACGTGTCCCCTTGTTGGGACAAGGGGGAAGGTGGTAGGAAGCAGAAAAATGCATTTCAAAAACGTGCCATGGTTCCCTGAAGGTTGGGGGGGGGGATGTGGCACCCTTTCCAGCTTGTCAGCTGCTCTTCCGGTGCATGTTTTCTGTCTTAAGGCAAATTACGCTTGACTATCTCATGATTTCTCAGTGTTACAAATTCTACTTGGCTTGCTTGAGGGAGGAGGTGGGTGGGTGGGAAGGAAGCCTGCGCGGCAGCGACACGTGTAAGGCCTGCACGCGCTACTTCCTCGGTTTGACCTTTCTCTGCGGTGTTTACGACTGACACGTGTCTCTCTACACTGGTTTAAGCTGGCGGTGTTGGGGGGGGTTGGTTGGTGACAGCGCCGCGTCTAATACTTAATTACGTCACGCGTCAGTCTATACAGATTATTTCTGTGGGCAAACACAATATCGCAGTTGTCGCAGTGGTAAGTCTTGTATGCAATGCTGAACATTCAATGGCTACTTTTGTGTCGCCGTGCATTACAGCTTTTACTAAAAGTATTTCCGCAGAAGTAACATTGTTTCCATGATGTATGATGTGAATCTCCAAGGTTCCTGGCTGTTGACGATGCAGTCAGTGTTACAGATGGTAAGTCTTTAACCATCAATTCCATCTTCATACAGTGACAGCGTGCGCGATCGCGGTAGATGAATGTCGTCTTAATGATCTGCTTTCCACCTCACTGGATGGCAAAGTGACAATATTTTTTACATTATGCTTGTTTGTATACTATTCACGCTACATGGCAGTTTACATTGCCTGTCTCGAGTTGTCTCAGTAGATGATTGCTGTAAATGTGCTGCAAACAACAGCATGATTGCTGTTGTCTTATCAGATTGAACGCTGTCTAGCCTGCGAAGTTTACCATTCGACCACTCATCTCTTCTTTACAGTCGTTCATTTTTCAGCATTGAAGGTGCCTTGTTTTTCTTTATGCTGCTGCTCTCTCCTGTTGTGTCTTACACCAGCTCCTGGAATGTGGTGTCTGTAATGGTAGCACTACCTTGAAAACACTCTAGGCATTAGAGGCAGCCAGGAATCTCTTCATCCTGATGCAGATATGAAGGTAAGTGTTTGTAGACAGATTGTAATTTATGTCTTGCATATGCGAGAAGGAATTCTTTAGGCAGGTATGCAGGCTCGACGTCTTTGTCGAGTGCCGCAAGTGATTTAAGCTTTCCATATGTTACGATAGCCGATACAATTTTCTAACCTCTAGAACAGCATGTAGTCATTTTTACAATGTCCGCTCAATGGGAGATAGAAGTTCTGTACGATATGTGGTGGTACAAAATGCTTTTAAAAAACCAAAAAAGTACGGCTTTGTATAAACTGAATTCAGCTGTACGTGTCATTAAAATTCTGTCACTGACTAGTAACGTGCCACAATGCCGTTCACCTATCAGCGCCCGGTAACTTATTCACCAGCTGGCAGCTCACCCAATAGGGAATCATTCGCAGCACATGTTAGCCAAAATGGCACATGGACCAGTACAGAGCTTTGCAAATTCGATCAGTGAACGGGTTCGCTCACATCAAACAAACCATTACATTTAATTTCTCTGTACTATTCTACTCTGTAGTTGTTGCTTGGTACCATTGATAAAGAAATGTGTTTCAATCGTGTTGGGAGTAAAAATAACGCGCGGGCTGTGACCTTACTGCTAACCAGTGGTTTGACCTGCGCTGGGAGAAATGAAGTGTCCTGCTGTTGCTGCTTGAGTAGTCTGCAAGTACTCTATGACTATTTAAGTTAACCCTTGCTAGATTAGTACGACTGCATTTAGCATATGTCAAGGTGATGTGGCACACATATCTTCCCCTCAGCTGATTTTTTTATTCGCCTTGGTACAGAATATTAATTTGGAAGGCATTTTATGTTCATATACGAACTATGTCAATGACTTTCGGTGAAGCGGATTGGGAGGTAATGATTGTCAGCAGTCCTTCGTACTATAGTATGAAGGAGGCTCAATTCCCTACTGAATAATCGTTTATTTAAACTAATGGTAAAGCATACACAAAAAGTTTCGTGGTTGTACAAGGTTTTTCTTATTATAAACTAACTGAATAATTTCAGCAGTGTGAATTTGATGGTTCCCTCTCAATTAAGTGCCTAAATTACGGCCATCTGTGCTTATAAAAGGGCATTATGCTTAATGGACTATATCACATTGGTTGGGCTTTGTATTGATCTGATATGTTATGCGTTAAACATTTATTTATCTGCAACAATTGCTGAAAGACAACCAACTATGTCAAGTTGGTGGGGTTGACATGAGCATACTATGCTTATAACATGACTTGAGGTAAGGCGATAAATGCCCTGTATTCACGAAACGAGCTGGTTGTATATACTGGTCATAATTACTTTTTAAAAAATAATAGCACACCTATGCCTTTAGAAAATTCAAAATGGTGCCGAACATTTTCAAATAATGAGTGTTCATGTTGCCACATTAGTTTTAGTGAAGCTGCCTTATGTCATTGGATGGTAGACAATGGTAGGCTCTGGTCACGCCTGTGACAATCAAATGGTCCTCTCTCTCTCTCTCTTGTTGGTCTGTTGAGATCGTATAGAACTGGTGAGCAGTATATAGGTTCCTGCATGTAACCATTGCTCGTAACAAAATCTGACTGAAGTTTTAACATCTTAAATTGTCATGCTATTCACCCTTTCTCTCGCAGCCCTATCTGGCTTGTCCTAAACTTTAGGCACATAATCGTATATTCCGATCCGATTTCGTATTCGTACCCCCCTTCAATATACGTGTTTGTGCATACGTTACAAGATATATTTACATTTCCAAGTTTTCAAAACAATTAATTAAATAAATAACTTTTTTTTTTATAAAACTATGTATAATTAGATGTTGTGAAGTCATATCCGTATTTACCTTAACAATGGGCGTCTGTACGTATATCTTACTATATACTTGCATAAAAAAAAATTTTAAAACAATACACAAAATAAATTTATATTGCATACATAACTTTTATTTGTAAATACGTACATAAACATTGGTTGTGACATGTACGAATTAGTCTTGAAGAGTCAAGTCTGTAAATATAGTACTTCAAATGCATACTTAGAAAAAATCCTTAATACACATAATAATCTAATATGGAAATTGTATGATTGGAATGCCAGGCATTAGAATGAGTGTTTATAGATTCTTATGCCATATTCAAATTATTCTCAACTAAATGTCTGGTTATGTGCTGCATTTAATATATCAAGTCTTAATATGTTATGTGAAACAAAAATATTAACTTAATCGATATGTGTGTGAAGTGATAAATATTTTAATATGAGTGTTCATGTGCTTAGCACTATAAATAAGAATATATAGATGAAGTTTAAATACTTAGAATTCTTATTAAAAATGAAATTAATCATTCTTGTATATTGTATAGTCATTGGATTTTGACTTTTATGTTGGTGTTGTAATGACGCAATATTCATAATTTTTCGGGACACTGGTGTAAAATTCTTTCGTGTGTATGAAGCTTTGGAAAGCGTCGTAATATTTTTATCGGGTTCAAGTTTAAAGCCGTGGTGGCTCGTTTCCCATGTTTGTTTATCGGGCGGACGTCTGCGGGTTACGTTTATCAGAAGTCCGATTGTGTTTCGTTTCGAACATCGTTGTTTTTGGGAAGCGTCAGCATTAATTAGATTAGTTCGTTTCTGTGGATCAGGCAACGTCGACAGGTTTTAGTTCCTCCAGCGCAGTTTCAGGCAACGTCAACAAGTTTTTGTTGTACGAGAGGTTCGTTTCTGTTGACAACGCAGTATCGATAACGTGTTGAGAGCGGGACACGTGCAGTTTTAGATGACGCTGCTGGCAGATGCCAGGCGCTTATCTCAGGAGAGGGGGGTGATAGGCAGCACAAAAAGAGGCGTCTGTCTGTCGCCCTCAGAGCAGTCTTATTCAAGAAGTCGTCGGAAGAAGGTACTTCGGGGCAGTCGCCCGTGAGGGCAGGTCAGAACAGTAGTCGTCGTAATACAATGATAGTCTAGATCGCATCGTGTGTGACGTGAACCCCCACATCGGCCACTAGACTTTATTATTTTATTTCTCTGCCGGTGTGAGAGGTAGCCGCATATATTTATTTTTATGCAAGTTTTGAGACAATAACCGGTAAACTACTGTGGTGCTGTCTGTAATTTTATATTTATCTCAAGAGAGGTTCATACTCTGCATACTAAATCTCCGTCTGCGAACTGTGTGGCTGAATGTTAAATAAATAAATATATATCAAACTAATCTGGAACTTATTTCTTAAGTAACTAGCGTTCAATTAACTGAGTCTCGTGTTTCTACCTCTGAGCAAGTCGTGGCAATATTTTAAATAACGAGTAACGAGGCCGAAACATTACAACATGGTGCCCAACTGTGAGGCAGACATAATATTATAAATATTAGCTTAACGAGACAAACTGCACGGAACGTTACAAGATGGCGCCCACTTGTGAGGCAGTAATATTCTAAAATATCGCTTAACTAGCCCGCGGGAACAGTACAGTGTACATAAAGGCAAGTTTCTTCTTTTACTAATTTCAAAAATGCTTCTAAAATATTTAATTTGATTTTCAGCCCTTATGTCTGGGTACATCTTAAAATTTTACTCTTCATTCTAAATAAAAGAAAACTACCCAGTCTATCTTCAATTATGCGTGGATTGATAAATACATATATTTATTAAATGTTGGTTCTTTATATCGGTGTGTGTGCATGTAAGGTTGACTGAGATGTCGGCTGCCCGAATCCAAACAGTTTTGCATTAACAAAAACATTCAGGACTACTATTTTTTCTTTTAAGCATAAGTTTTTTAATCTCATTGAAATAGTTTTTGGCACTACAAGAGTCCATATATAAGCTGCTTGCCAACATACTTTGAGATCCTAAAATACATGCCCGTAGACATGCAACACATTATATTACGTCCCTAAGTCTTAAAACTTAAAAATATATGGCTTTGATCTAGGTCATGGGTGAAATGTATTATATGAATTTTGTGACTATAACTTTGAGGGTTGGAAAATGTTGGCAATTTATGCTCATAAAAAAGGCTTAAGGCATAAATCATTTTTCATCTCGGATAGACTTCCACTGGTGCGATACGTTCCAATTTCAATGTGCCTAACTCCAGCAGTCATTGAATGATGTCCAACTGTGCCTCTAAGTTCGTAGCTGTCTGATATAAGCATAATGAACTTAAAACATGTACTGAGATAAGACAACTACTGTCCAGTAATCTTGGCTCGGGCTCATTGCATAATTACTTTTAAAAACCTAAGATCAATCCCTATGCCTATTTAAGTCAATGTGGTATCAAATATATGTGAATAATCAAATTTTATGGCATCATATTAGCATTTGACTCGAAAATGAGCCCGAAAATATATAACACTTGATATATTTACGTACACAGTTCTATGCTTAAAAATTCAATATGGTGCTGGTCATTGCCTCATAATTATGTTTTCTGACATAATATTCTAATTCTCTTTGAAAATACAAATCTGTAGACATGCTGCTTGATATACTAATTTAATAGTTAAATAAAAATGTAGTTATTTAAATACATAAATTTTATTTATACAATTATGCTTTTCATAATCCATGGTTGATGCATCATATACTATAAATCCATCTTCAAAATACGAATCCAGAGACACGTTGCTCAGCGTAATCTTTTCTATAAGTTTTAAAAGTGAAATAAAATATATTACATTAAATACATAATTTTTCCTCATAAACTTCTTTTTTTTTTTTTTTAATTTATATATATAATTGATGGGTGTTACATCATAATAAAATAATTTTTGAAAATACGAATCCATAAGACAGGTTGTTTGATACACATTTGTCTAAATTTAAAAGTTGACCTCTTATTTATAATTTATGAATTTTCAGTGCCTTGTCAACATGATTGTTGTATAAGTTAATAGGTTATTTTTATATATACACTAGCTGACCCGGCAAACGTTGTTTTGCTGTGTCACTGGGAGACACCTGGTGGGAATAAATTGTAACCTAGATCGATAAATGATCGATGATAATTGATCAGATATTGACCTAGGGTAAAATTTATTAAATTACTAATATCGCTATAAAAAAAATAAGGGTTGGTGGTAGAAGGGTGAAAATTTAGGAGGGTATGTATTTTTTGATGCCACATCATAAAAAAATAAAAAATAAAAATTTTGTTCAAACAATAAAAAAAAATTGTTTGGGGGTGGCCACCCTTATTACTTAGGGGTGTAAAAAATAGATATAAATCTATTCTCAGACCTACCGAGTATACATAAAAAATTTCATAAAAATCGGTCCAGCCGTTTCGGAGGAGTTCAGTGACTAACACTGTGACGGGAGAATTTTATATATTAGATAATTTAGACCTGTACTGGCACTCAATGTCCTGGTAGCTCAGTTGGGATATGGTGGTCAACTATGCTTATAAGAGGGCTTATGGCATAGTTGACCCAGCCATCCTGATCGTTGTCGGGAGCGATGCCTATGATATTAATTTGGTGGAAACAGTGCGGCATTTACAACCAAATATGCTTATAAGTGAGCTTAAGCCATACTTGACCCTGCAGTCCTTTTTGTCATCGGGGGTGATGCTTATGTTATGAATTTGATGACTATATCTTAAATAGTTTGGAAATTAGTCAATTATGCTTATAAGTGGGCATTTCCGTCGTTGGGTGTGATACCTATGTTCTGAATTTGACGACTTTATCTTAAACAGTTCAGAAATGACAGCCAACTATGCTTATGGGAAGGCTTAAGGCGATCTTGGCCTTACCACTTTTATGCTACGCTCTAGTTGATACGAATGGTAGTTTTGTGGTGGGAAGTCAACATGGCGGGGGACAAAGGCAAGATGGCAGTGTGACTTATGTGTGTGCGATTAGCAAAAAAATGTGTGCACGATTGGTATTGCTGCCCTTAGCATATGCATACTTGACATAGGTTTTAGAATATAAACTTTTAACAAGGTAATGCATGAAGTTGCATGACAGGGCAATGAACTCGAACATTCTTCATGCAAGGTGGATGATGCTGGCATGGAATGACAGAGCGTGTTTGTAAATGATTGAACACTCCAGTGGGAATTTTCAAAATTTCCACCAGATTCCGCAAGTGCCCAGCCGCATTGAGCAAAACATATTTTTTGTGGGACATTTTGCTGGTTTTGAGGGATATTCTGGAAATTTTAAGGGGAAAAGGAAATTTTTTAGTAAAATTTTGGCCATTTTTGAAGGGGAAAGAAAAATTTTGAGGTCAAGGTCATCCAAGGTTGCAGATTCAAGATGGCGACTAGTTTACTGGTCCAATACTAGATACCACATGTTGTTGAACCTACTATTTATAATTACTTATGTGGGAATCCCAATACTCTGAAGACTGTCATCAGATGCAGCGAAGATATCAATTTACGAAACCAGATACTATCAGACCGATGCTGGGGTTGAAGCCACACATCTACGAAGCTGACAAAACACATGAGTCGTCATGGCCCGTAAACATTTTTCCAGTCAATGTGATACGAATAAACTGCAATGAAGCGAGTGGCACATACCACAATGGCAGGCCGAGCAATACGCTGAATGAATTTTTGCCTATGGTCCCTTCAGGTTTTTAACTGGTTGTAGCACTGCAAAGTATCATTTACATTCCGGTCTTTACGAAGGGAGCACGTGAGGTGATTGTGACAGTCGTCAACAGCACAGAGATTTGGTAAACTTTTGAAACTAAGAATTCACACTTCGCCTACATTTGAGAAGATGGGAATAAGATTTACGATGGCCAGAACCAATAAAACAAGGTGCCGTGCAATACCTACAATCAGTATGTCGCAAGTCTCGCACATGCTTGCAAGATTTCCCTCCGCAGTCTCGGCTTCAAAGTCTATCGTCATGGAAGATTACCTAAACATTGAAGATCCGGTCGTTTTTGAAGGCTGCATAATGAAGGTGGAATTTCATGTGTACCAGCATCTCCTTATTGGACCTTACACACTACTATCAGAAGTTTGTATAGCAGTCTGACACCAAGATATTCTTAACTTGATCGATCACATCACTTACTTTCTCAGCAGTGTTGAGGTGGACCAGTCGCGAGATGTGGGCATAACGTCGACAATCAAAAATTACCTTTTATACATGCCGAATAAGTTGTCTGCGGCCAAGATGGCAGGCAATATTATGGACGCCCCCAATTTACGTTACAGAGTCCTGATGCTTTCAAGAGTTTGGCCCTGCTCATGGTATTCAGTGTGAGTAAACAGGACGAGCATATTACCTCCAATGTGGTCGATTGTAGGATCAAATTCAGTACACATGGAAATATTCCTGCTAACATGTACACATTCTGCCTGATACTTCATGGCAGGCTTGTATTGTACAATTGCTGAGACAGGACTGTCGAAATACTGTCGTGAGCGCAGCGAGAATATAAAAATATAACTGTTCACACACTAGAACTGTTTATTCGTCTTCGAGCATCTTCAGCTTCAAGATGTATTGTAATCTGCAGGGTTTCCAGAGTCAAAATGGCTACGCGCTC
>NQII01010809.1:45483-55840 GCA_002778355.1 Clitarchus hookeri
CCAACCTTCAGGAACCATGGCACGTTTTTGAAATGCATTGTTCTGTTTCCTACCACCGCCCCCTCGCCCCTACAAGGCGACACGTGCCGACAATTAGGGAGGGAGGCTAGAGAGCATATAAGCCAATTTACGAGAGAGGGTGCGGGCCATTTAATTATTACCGCACAGAGAGAATCAGTCGCGCAGAGAGCGGCCAGGGGTGATCGGACCCCGGCCACAACAGTACCTCAGTACATGAGTACGTCAGTAGGACAGATAATGAACAGGATAGTTCATTATCACGGCGCCAAGAAAAGAGTTGCGTCGGGAAATCGCGAAGAGGACGGCAGAACGAGCCTAGAACAGCAGTCCAGGGGAGACTGCACCAAACGCTGACCTTTTCCAAGGCCGCCCACATCGCCGAAGCTCACCCACAGCAGACAACAAACCAGCACCAACAGCAGAGTAGTTAAGTATCAAGTCGCCGTCCAGAGAAGCCCCCCCCTCCACCACGTCACCCCCAGTTAATACAAGTTAGCCAAAATAGAGTACTACACCTCGGAAGTGTTTCTGTATGTTTTTTATAACTCGAGACAATATATCCATCCATCAAAATTAAACACCAAAGGACTACCTTATTAATACACCCTCATATCCCAGGCACCTTATAATCTGTGCCTGGAGGAATTAACTCCGACCCTATAAACCACCTTGTATGCCACAGGTGGGGAATAGCGTCAAGTTAAATTGGCGCACAGCAGTGGGGCGTCAGAGTGTGTTGTGTGTGTGTGCGCGCGCGCACATACTTACCTGAAACTTTTGAAACTATTCACTGAAATTATTGGTGCTATGATATTTCTCGCAAACTGTTCAGCCAATTTGAACCAAATATTGTATGTTACACATTCACAATGTCAGGATGGAATTTAACTCGAATCCCCGGTCTCCTCCCATTTTGGATGTTGCAACTTAATAAATTAATGATTTTACATCATTTTTATAGAATTACTTAAAAAGTTACTGTCAAATTTGCCATATAAGTAGTGATGCTGTAGGCCACTTAAAATTACGTGATATAGTTGTATCAGGCACCTTCAAAATTGCTTCTTGGAAACATTTATGACAAGTGTGTCAGAACTGCCAAACCCATTATTTAAACCAAAATTGGTACTTAAAGCTAACAATTATGATACGTAGACTATTTTGTAAAATAGTGTTGCATGAAACAACAAACTACATCATATCTCCGGATGCTCAACCGATTCCCGCCAACATCGACATATAAATATTTTCCGTGGTAAGTCACCTAACATGTAGACTACACAATTAAAGAAAATTAGACACATTTTCAAATAGCAGTTTTATGAATATTTAATGTTAGTATGCCATAACTGTTGACCCATTAAGACACTATTGAAACAAAATTTGATATGATAGCAATGGCTAGTCTGAAATAAAATATGTTAAATAAATGTCTCTCTGGTCGGGCCATTTTTTTAAATATTGTTCAATTGAAAAAAAAAAATTTTAAAAAAAACATTTTGCAGTACATCTCAGGAACTACTAACGTATTTGAACCCAATTTGGAATGCTGGAGCAACATATTATTTGCATTAAATATGTTCACAAATTGAAAACCTCCTTAGTCTGCCTTGCTAGAAAATAAAACATAGATTGATTGCATATTCATTTATCATGTAAAACGTCAATACGCTGGGGGAAAAAAAAAAGATACACTTTTATCTTTAGCCCATTCTAAAATACACAAGGGCACACTGACAGGAAGGTCCAGGTTTGACACTTGGGGAAAAATATACACGTTACCATACTGATGGATGAAAAATAACACACACATTCCTAACACCTTTATTTCTTACTAGCGAACCGGCCCGGCTTCGCCCGGGTACAATTGAGTTTTACAGTGATACACTAATTAATAAATTGGGAAAAGACAGTATAATTTTATAATTCTGTTTTCACATAAATGAATTATGTTGGCCTAGGTTTTAAACCGATTACGGCAACCCAAAAGGAACTATTTTTTACCAGATAGCCAAGGAAGTAGAGTATTGTTTTTGGAGTGTATCTGTGCAACTATCGCGTAGTTACCACATTTCCGCTTTTGATGCATGGAAATCAAAACGTGAGTTGCATCAAGTTGTAGCTTTAGAAATAAGTGTACCGAGGTACTACTTTTTGCGTTTGGCTGAGGGATCTTAATTGATCACCAAAGTTAAGCAATGTTCCCAGTGGCATAACATCTGAGCGCTTCTGGGCTTCGGAGGGCACGTTAAATATTCGGTCCCGGTTGTTATCAATTTATAGCAGTTGTTAAGCCATTTCAGAGGTCCTTGGGCAGCCTGATAAACTCTTGACACCAGAGGAAAAAAATATTTTGGTCAAATTCCCAGCCGTTGCAGAATTACGTTTTGTTGTTATTCCACAAGAACCGTACAATTTACAGCGATAAAAAGTACCGTATGTCCTATTCCAGGACCTAAAGTACCTACATACCAAGTTTCATCAAAATCCGTTCTACCATTATGGAGTTGAGTTGTAACAAACACACAGACTTTTGCATTTATAATATTAGTAGGATGATACATAATTTCTTTAAAACAAAGTTAAAGTCAGTGCACAGGGAAAATATGATGAAAAGAAGTATCTGCACCTTTCATTCATAATCTGCTACACGCTAGCTAACACGACTTGGAATATTTCACACTTCAAACATAAATTTTAGCATAAATATTTATTACGTCGATTATGGCTATATACAGACACACACAATGTAAAACAACATAGAGTAAAAAAAATTCTAAATGTTTAAACGCTTACACCAAAGTCAATTTTGTAACAATCTACAGGAAAAATAAAACCTCACACACAAGTTGCCACAGGAAAAAAAGTTAACTTTAATTCATAAACATTGTACATTATGGTAGGCCCTGTGAGGACCCCACGAGACTAGTTGAAAAAACTTCTGACCGACACGCTAGCTGCTAACTTATCGCTGACCTGCCCAGGAATATATTTTTTTAATTGTGAAAATATATTTTGTCTGTTATCTTCACTCAGCTTGAATTCATGGACACACTTAAAGCAGACAGCTACTGGCAGACCAACCCCTCATAAAACTGACCTCTAGATGACCCATAAATTACTCCTGATTGTGGTACATGCTGTGTTAACTGCAGTACGTGCAGTGCTGATTGCGGTACATGCCGTGCTAACTGCAGGGTGTACTGTGCTAACTGCGGTGCAATGTGCGGTGCATGTAGAGCGTTAGTTAAAATAAATTCCCCCAATTTTAAAATAAAATTATGTAGTCCTACCGCCACAGCTGAAAGGTGGACATTTTATTTAATAATCTCGCTTTAAAAAGTATATATCCAGGTCACTCAGTATATTTAATCACTTCCTAGGTAAACTGCATTTGCACTTTGCTCTAAAAGTACCTAGAACTACAACAGACTCCCACCACGCTTCACCAATTGTCGATGCACAACCTTTGTATTGAACAATGCAGTACCATGGCAGGCCCTTAACATGCTTCTTAAAGTGGTCGTTGCACGACTTGACCTTGTACAGATTGTCCGCGGAGGGCTACAAGGAAAATAGTTCCAAAAATCTTATATAAGCTAGAAATGCTCCTGCTTCGTTCCATTCTGCCTTGTGAATTTGCTGTGTATGATTCCGAGTGCTTCTCCTCTACTGTCATTTTGAGTCTTATCAACAAGTTCATTCGAGTCCTCGGGAAATAGGTAGCCAGTATTCTCAGTATCTTCCGCCTTCTTCATGTCACTCTTTGCAGCAAATGTGTTGAAGGGGTGTGTCAGTGCATCGAGAAAATCACCATCATTGTTTTCAGCACTATCACTGTATTCATTTTCATCAATGCGCTCTTAATGGTAATCTTCACCTCCTGTTTTGTATTCTCTATTATATTTGCTTTTCTTTGTAGCAAGAGGTTGTATGCTCATCAGTATTTAGAGTCTACAACAGTTTAGTTTGAAGTTTGTTGACTTCATCCNATATTTTTATATATATATATTTATATATATATATTTATATATATATATTTATATATATATATATATAAATATAAAATTATTAAAAATTTATATACATATGCCTACAAGCTTATTTAAATAACGTATTATTATGTAAGTATCTATGGTGCAGCAAACGCCATGCCTGAAGAAGTCTAACTAAGGTGCTGTCGGCATCGTGCCTGAAGAATACGATGGCAACACTGCTGTAGGTGACCTATCTGAAGAAGCCGCTGGCACTGTCGGCATCATGCTAGAAGAAGTTGATGGCAGTACTGCTGTAGGTTTTGTTGCTGGACCCACTACCTTTGTAACCATATTATTTTATACATGCTNGCCGAGACGATCCACCTTTCACATTAGCCGTTGTCAAACTATTCCTATCAGCTGACTCCCTCCCCCAACCAATTGCTTATAATATATGCTTATGCAAGCCCTATGAAGTTATATTGACTTTGAACCAATCATATTACACCATTAATATGTTGTTCTGCCATCGACCGGCCAACCACAGAGTTGTTACACGATTGCAACTAGCCTATCGCATGCAGGCACTGAGACATCAAGTGCAGAAGTCAGTTGCTGACTCCTGTGGAAGGAGTCAGTCGGCAGGAGTCCCCAATCAGTACTGCATGCACTGCACACACTGCAATCAGCATCGCAGGAGTCATTTATGGGTCAGTTTTGTGAGGGGTCAGTCTACCAGAAGTCAGTTGTTTGTTTTAAGTGCGTCCACGAGTTCAAGCGAGCGAAGATAACAGACAAAATATATTTTCACATGTAAAAATATATATTCCCGGGCAGGGTATTTATGATAAGTTAGCAGCTAGCGAGTCGGTCAGAAGTTTTTTTAACTCGTCTGGTAGGGTCCTTCCCGGACTAACCATAATTTACATTGTTTACGAATATTAAGTTAAATTTTTTTCCCTGTGGCACCTTGCGAGTGAGGTTTTCTTTTTCCTGTAGATTGTTACAAAAATTACTTTGGTGTAATGGGTTAAACATTAAAATTTTTTTTTGCTATATGTTGTTTCACATTTGGTGTGNACCTTGCGAGTGAGGTTTTCTTTTTCCTGTAGATTGTTACAAAAATTACTTTGGTGTAATGGGTTAAACATTAAAAATTTTTTTTGCTATATGTTGTTTCACATTTGGTGTGTGTGTGTGTGTATATATACGCATGATCTGCATAATAAATATGCGTGTTAGAATTTATGTTTCTAGTGCGAANGTGTGTGTGTGTGTGTATATATACGCATGATCTGCATAATAAATATGCGTGTTAGAATTTATGTTTCTAGTGCGAAATATTCCAAGTCTTATTAGCTAGTATTGAGCAGATTATAAATGGGCGGTGCACACACTTCTAACATCATATTTTCCCTGTGCTCTAGCTTTAATTTTGTTNTGAGCAGATTATAAATGGGCGGTGCACACACTTCTAACATCATATTTTCCCTGTGCTCTAGCTTTAATTTTGTTTTATTAGAAATAACTGTGTTAGGAATGTGTGCGATGCGTGTTTTATTTTTCATCCATCAGTATGGTACTGTGTATATTTTTTCCAAAGTGTCAATCCTGGACCTTCCTGTCGGTGTGCCCTTGTGAATTCTTGAATGGGCTAAAAAAAAAAAANTTTTTCCAAAGTGTCAATCCTGGACCTTCCTGTCGGTGTGCCCTTGTGAATTCTTGAATGGGCTAAAAAAAAAAAATGTTTTTTTTTCCAGCGTATTTAAGTTTGTATGATAAAATAAATACGCATTCGTGAATTGTTTTTNAAAAAAAAAAATGTTTTTTTTTCCAGCGTATTTAAGTTTGTATGATAAAATAAATACGCATTCGTGAATTGTTTTTCCAACTTGCATGATAAATGAGTATGCAATCAATCTGTGTTGGAATAATAAATGCATTGCAGCTAACGTGAAGCCAGTGTGGTAAAGCAAGCTGCTCGCTCCTTCCCNATCTGTGTTGGAATAATAAATGCATTGCAGCTAACGTGAAGCCAGTGTGGTAAAGCAAGCTGCTCGCTCCTTCCCAGGTTCTGGACCACCGCGTGCCTGCGACAGGTAGTGTTACAGGAAAAGCAAAGTGTGACTTACGGCTGCCAACTTGTGAATACTGGACGTAGTACCAATCCACACCTGCTGGCGCTGAAAAGACAAGTTGCACATATGCAAAACCCAATCTCCTAAACAAATTTTTTTTTTTTTTTTTTCGTCAGGTACGGCTGCAGATTACGTTTCCGGGGTTGGTCTGCAACCTGATGTACTGAAATATCTGAACTTACCAGTGCACTCTAGCGGGGGTGATACTAAAAATAAATGGGGAGTAGATATGGCATGGCATAGAAGGGGTTGAGTGAATAAGAGTAATTGATCAATTAAATAGCCAATAAAAAAAATTGACAAGGGTTGGTTGTGGTGGGACCTCTGTACGTTTTCAATAATAATTTTTTATGATTTTTAAAATACATTTTAAAGAAATTTTTGTTTTTTTTTGGCTTCAAGATTATTGGGGTTAAGGTCAAGGTCACAAACATCTAACATGGCTGACAAGATGAACACTGGCGAGGGCTGGTCATATAGGGAGTTAAGTCGATCCACCGGTCCTTTGTGACATCATGTGTCACGCAAAGTGTAACTCGCTAGCCATGCACACGGTCAATTCAAATCACCGCCGCCATAGTTTTAAACAGATTTCAACTTTTTTTTTTTTTCCAGCAGATGGTTTAAGGGTACCTACTGAGAAACACTTACATTTTATTATCATGGGTCAGTGAATGTATTTTCATTGCAATATTAGTTTCAATAAATTTTTGGGGATTTTTTTTATGGTTTCTTAAGACCTTTACTTCAGATCGCTGTTTTCATTATCTACATGTTTACTACATCAAGGGCTCAACTGTACTAATATTAGCCTAATAGCCCCTTCAGATGTAGCACACAATATTTCTGATACAATACGTGCCTCATTATCCCGAAAATGTTCAGTATTTTAAAGTCTATTTAGCACTACGTAACACTTTGGATTACTTCAGTGTTTGCTATGTTTTGATTGTCACCTGTACAGTGTTTGTACAGTGCACTACGAAAAAATATGCCCCTCTTATGGGATCCTGGTCCATATTTTTATTAAATCAGAAATAAGTGAATGGATAATTTCCTGTGAATATTAGTCGGCCACAACGTTGATAGCGCCAAAAATATTATGAAAGGAGATAAGCTGTAATAGGCCCAAAGCAGTAATTTTAAATAAATCAGTGTATGGAAAGTAAAATAAATAAAATATAACTGCATGAACATCTAGAAAGTTTATAACTGAGAAAAAAAAACTACAGCAAGAGAGGATAAAAACGAACACTAAACAAGATGAAAAGGTGCATAAACAACACACATTCACCTTACCTTGAGTAAAAGCTACACCCAGGCTGGAAACAAACAGTTTTGCCACAAATAATTACCCAATCATTTTCATCCATATGAAAATTAAAAACTAATTCATGCAATGGCCGTTAGTGAAGGCAAAAGAAAGGAACATTTAAATAAGGCATAATTCTTTAATTAGCAATAATTAGTAAGGTCTGATGCTGGACCNAAGGCAAAAGAAAGGAACATTTAAATAAGGCATAATTCTTTAATTAGCAATAATTAGTAAGGTCTGATGCTGGACCACCTTTCTTACAAAGGAAATTTTCTCTAACTGAGAAGTCTTTTATCATAATTATTTTAGGTAGGTAACATTAAGTTCTGGTCACTCAGTTCAATGGAGTAATAAGTTAATGAAGTTATGGCCTCGGCTAGTTCATATCAAAGAGCAAAAAAGAAATTTAATTATTTTAACTCTGTCATTAGGTTTATGTCCACAGAAAAATATAATTGCAATTAAACCTAAATTTAAGTTCCATATGGAGTGGTGTGATTGTGTAGGATGTATGAAATGGGAAGTTAATATAAGTCGCCTGCGCTTATAGATCGCACCATTATTTTCAAAGGGTGTTAAAAAAAATAATATTTATCGTTTATAGGTCGCGTTCATCGTTGTACATCCTGTACAACACGACCTGCGCCACGGATGGCTGATGCATGCGACCTTGGCAAAGGTNTCGCGTTCATCGTTGTACATCCTGTACAACACGACCTGCGCCACGGATGGCTGATGCATGCGACCTTGGCAAAGGTCATGTGGCAGCTGTGTCCTTGCAAGCAAGCGATGTTGCCAAGCGTAGCTACAGGCCTACAGCGCAGACACAGTGCACCGCAAGTTTGTTGGACGTAGTTCGTTTGGAATGTACTGATATAGCGCTCAAGATGTGGCCTTGACTGCCAAAGTTTTATTTCTTTTTTTCCAAAAAATATGTACTTATAAACATGTACTCTAATTTGAAGTGATATTTTTACAAGGAAAATTTCTAACAATTTATGTTAAAAGCAAAAACCTAACCATTATTTCTGCAGTTTATCTTTGTAAGTTTTAAATAAACGTGCAAAATATAGAAAGGCACTTGAATATTTCCGTTACGTAATTCCCTTCGCAATCCTTAACAGTAAAAGATATTTTAAAAGAATCAAATGTAATAAAAGGAATTGATTCTTGCCCAATAACTGGCAATTGATTATTTTCGAAAGTGTTCTGTGGAGTGTACAGAGATAGCAGCACAGTAGCGTTTATTCTTGAGTACCAAATGGTAGCCATGACTTACACGTCTTTCTCTTATATTGTCTTTACACTGCAAGTAGTGTTGTTTTGATGTTGTGGCAGTAAAGAAGTGTGACAGTTTTGTGATGGAAAAGTGAAGTACCTACACCACAAGTTTCAAAATGAAAGTAATTTTGTTCACTGAAGAGTTTGGAAAACGAGCCACAGACCGTGAATTCAGAGTAAATGAAAAGTTAGTACGGGGCTGGAGGAATTTTTCTCACTTATAGGTCACACCCCAAGTTTTCAATAAATTTTTTTAAATAAAATGTGCGACTTATATGCAATAAAATACGGTAGTCTACACAGACATCAAAGCTTACACTCCTGGTCAGGCCAGCTGCAACAGTATCACCCCGACGCCAGAGATGTTGAGTCTTCTGATGTGTGCCTCCCAGCACACGGATGCCCAACTTAAGTGTGACATAGTCGTAAATCAAAATTCCAAATGCCAAGCTGCAGAAGTAGATGAATCAAGATTTATTCCTGAGACTTCCATTCTTTTTTCAAATATTCCAAACTGACAGAAGCCTCAGAGAAAAGTCCAAAAATATTAAACTTCATATAAAAACTTCATTAAATTGAGTAATATACTTCCATAGACACTTGAACAAAGAATTTAAGAAAATCATAAAATAAATCAATTATTCACCACAAAAAAATTGAATGGTGGTCCTATAGTTTACAATTTTGCTAAATAAATTAAATTGAGAGAAAATTAGCTATAAGTAAATATAGTTTGTGTCACCTGACATACCAAATCTACAACATGATCACAGTAAACAGTATTGAAAATTTGCTTTTGGAATTAAGGTGAAAGGTCTGCCAATGTTGTATGCTAATTTTGTTTTGCAACTATATTCCTGCTACAATGTCAATGCCTGGAAACGTGTTGCTTTACTACATGCAAACACCACAAAATTTCCGATTTTGGATCATCAACTTTTGCTTAAATGTCGTTGAGAAATTTTGGTGTAGGGTGTGCAAGGCACGTCACAATTCTGGGATGAATGGTTTGGAAATATTTTGATGTTACCTAAAGGAACCACTCGTTTAGACAAGGCTTGTTCATCAACTTTGGTGGTAGAGGAGAGAGATTCAACAGGCACAGATTTTTAAATAATCCAATGGAGTCCAAGGAATTAACTGTGATAAAATTTGAGTTGCTTCCGTAAAACTGTACGACTTTCATGTTTTCCACAAAATGTATGGAAGAACTGTAACCTGTGGCAGGCACACACATTGACAATTTTTAAAATGTTTAAAAAATTCTACTTTTTCAGGTTTTTCCCGATTGTCCCAGTCGCCGGGCACCCTGAAAATGCATGCTTCAAGGTGTGTTAACTTGACAGCTCAGAAAGCCTACCCATATTCCACTTGCAAAGAACTTACGTTCACTGCTCACGAGGAAAACCACCTTACATGTGTATGTATTCATGAAGTTGATGCCACACCTGCAACTTGGCTGTGGCAAACATCTCTCCAAACCTTCATATTGAGAAAGCTATGTGAGCTGCATTTACTAGGATTTTTGGTCTTCAGTGTGGTCTGGCACGATCTTAATTTTATTCTTCAGCCGGAGGGGGGTTGTGTGAGAGAGAGAGAGAGAGAGAGAGAGAGAGAGAGAGAGA
>NQII01010810.1:0-33663 GCA_002778355.1 Clitarchus hookeri
TCCCTCAAGGTACCAGGTGATGCGTCGTACGTTGGGTTATAAACGGAGTGTGCACATTATGAACATTAATCATTAACGAGTTAGAAAGCTCGACCTTATCATTTTATTGTGCGATCCGAACTTTTCATTCCAGTGTAACTCGGTAGCTTTATTTATTACATCAGTCTTGTTCATAATCTTAGCTTTTCGATTTTGGTGAGATACGTCGGAGCTCACGCCGAATACGCATATGCAATTCACGTTACTGCAAACTATAAAAGGAAAACTGCCCATGACTTACTGCTCTTCTCGGATCAGACGTCATTACTAAATCAAGAGAACAAAGGGAGACGTATAACCACGCCAATGGCAGGAATTGAACGTGTACTGACTCTACATTTTCGACAAATTCAATTTTGTATTTCTGTACCTTTACGACGTGCACTGCAGATTTAATAAGACAAATGGCGGGTTGAAACTTGTTTAAACGATAGAAAACAAAAATAAATAATATAAAAGTAAAAGTATCTATTATAAAAAAAAAACAATATATTCGCTACGCGAGATATCCAGTATAAGAAAACACAAACACAAGCTGAAGTCAACGATAAATTTGAAATTTTTTTACATAATTAGAGAATTCTTAAATCATGCACTACCGTACTTCATGTATAAAGTATATTGTTCCTTATCAAGGAGACATGGGTGTTTCTTCCTCCAAACGACACGCTACTCTTCTGCGTGCTAGAAATTTTAGGGTAGCGGAGTTTTTAATGGCGTGGCGAGCAGCACATAACTTATTCATAACTCTATGCATGGGGAGTATATGAGTGCATTAAATGTGCACGCTGTAATTAGATAGAAGTGTGCTGGAGTGGTGAGGGAAGGCAAATGGGCAGAGGAGAAGGTGTGCAAGGGCCCGAGAGAAGTTTTGGAAAGCACAAATAGGTCAGCGGTGGAACTTACCAGAACTTAAAGGGGGTTGTTTAAGGGGAGTGGGTACAATGGTGAGATAACATCGCAGATACAACCAGCTCGCTGTATTACCACGCACTGTTTACCATAATAACTGTGCTATTATAACTTACTGCTTGGAAGAAAATGTTGCTGCCTTGTCGCACGAAATCCAGAGTGCGCTGACGTAACGCGCAACGTCGCGTTTCCTGTTCCCAATTACGATGGTGNTAATTACGATGGTGACCGGCAGAGGCGTTGCCAACCTTAGCTTGTTTCTTCAAGATTCACAACATTTTTAGTAGATTATTTTTCAGTCTATGTATTAGGGATATTTATATAACTTCCAAGGTGCAAGCGTACTAACACGAAAAGAAAAACTGAAAATAATTGTGTATCTATGGTCCCTACACATTATTATGAGACTAATATGCTGCTCATTTGGGCAAGAATATAAAATGAAACATGCACAAACGCACAAAAACAACGAACGTCTTGGTAAGCGTAAATTAAGTGACAGAAAAATCAGCTCATATTAAATGCGCCAAATTATCATAATATTATGTGACTTTGGATGACAACTAATAATATATGATAAAATAATATCCTCCACGATTAAAGAGTGATCAAATAAACATTTAATAATACCTACTAATACTTTATAGAGCACACAATTAGGTTTAATTCACAAACCATACCGTTCTAGGTAGAGATCGCCAAGTCTGAATGCTCACGTGGCGAAGGAGACTGGTGACCTTGGTTTCAGCCTAACACTTGGGACGACAAATATTGTAGAGCATCGACTTAGTTGTATGGCAGTGCGGAAGGTCCCGTTGTCTTCAGCTTATGTTCACAGCCAAGCGAAATACAATACAAAACTTTAATTTCCTCTCAGGAATGTAACTTTTTACGTTTATAGGCACCTAACAGTAAATATTCCCTAGGCCTTTTACAAACGCTGTTATCAAACAAAAAAATTTCGGCGTGGTTGAATTCAAAATTGTCATTGTCTTTATTTACTAGTTACTCGTTGAATTTGTACGTAGTTATATTTTTTACATTATTAAAATTATTAGTAGCATTGGGCAACTTGAAATTTGCGAGAGAACTGTTCTACCACACCTCCGCCCTAATAGAAAGGGGACAATCAATTTCGTATAGACACGTGTTAACAAATCATATTCCCGTTTCATTCTTCGAAGAGATTTACTTATTTTTATAGTGATCGCAAAAAAATTATGATCATTAATATTTCNGATGATCATTAATTTTTCTTGCGGGATGGTTCTCTGTTGTGGTGAATATGGGTACTTTATTCGTTGCTTTGAACAAATATGATAAAGTGGTTACAGTTTTTTAAGCATGCATTTTCACGTAAGTCTGTCATATTTAAAAAAAAATGGGTATTTTTTTGTACGTGAAGATTTGAAATATGAAGCTCATGACTATGGTTACATGTAATAGCTCAGTGTATTTTCTGTGGTATTACTGAAGTGTACTTGCATTTATGATATGATAGGACGTCGTAAGAAACAATATTACATTTAATTATGATTAAAGGCGTGCTACAATAAATTTAAAATTTCAAAAGGAGTTTCTCTGTAAAGTATACAGTAAATCTGAAATAAATAGTCTGGCTGGCTATCTATCAAGTGTTTCATTCCCTTAGAGATAAAACAAAATTATTGTTGATTGTTTATGTATCTAATGCTTTACCAGAGGGTACCACAATTTTTCGACCAATTTTTCTATGATTTATTTCTATGCATAAAATATAATGCATGCCACCTACGCATTTATAAGCCTTTAAACAATTTAAACCAAATGTTCAAAATTACTACTTCTAAATCTTTTTAAAATATGTACTGTGACGAATAGATAACCTATCTGCACCCGTAATTCGGCCCCTCCACACGCAAACCTGAATAATTACATGTTACTTACTGCCTCTAGAATTGACACGCCGAAATATTTTCATATTTTCGCCCTGGACGGGACAATGGAAATTACTGTTATAAGTTGGTAATTTGAAAAATATGCATTTATACATGCAGTATAAAGTATAAAGTGTAGCACTTTGTAATATTATTCCTTGATTTAAGCTTTTTTTAATTTTTGGACATTAAGTAATGCCGGCTGTTAAAGACTAATTCCCCATAAAACTTAATCCGAGCAGGTTACATATCTTAACAGATGTTAGCTCAGGGTAGATATCTATAAGATTCATTGAAATTAGCATCGGTTTCTAAATAATTAACAACGGAGCGAAATTAACTTTACTACGGAAAACCATTACATATTTGCGTATTACATCAGTGGCCCATTCTGGGATATACTAATTACTTAAATTAATTTACCGGGATCTGACTGTGCTATTCAGGTAGATGAGAAAGTACAGGAACCATTCTGTTTGAGTATATATCATTCCAAAATTGAACCCAAAGTATTTAAACTTGCACATCTCAGACATGTAGAAAATATATCACGAATGTACGATACTTTAATTTCGCTGTCCCATATAATATAAAACTCAATCCGTATACTGCATTTCGAACAAGACTTGGAAAAAATTACATTTATAATTATTTCCTTTCTCCATTTCATACGCTGAAAACAAAATGCGGCGGTTAAAATCACAAAAAAACGAAGAAAACATTTAGAGCAAATGAAACAACGCTAAACCAACAACGAAATGGCAAGATAAAGAGTTTTACTTGATAAAGTTAGTTATTAAAGAAAATGTGTCCTATACGAACAAAATCCAGAAGTTAAAATCAAAGAAAATGCAATGAAAACAATGAAAGGATGAATAAAATTACAAATTAGGAAATAAATTCCAGTTAACCTGGTTTATCGCGCAGGATAAAAGTCAAATATACAAGTGAAATACGGCACATTTATAAACAACGTCGACTAGAATACAAAATTACTATGACGCAGTCAGACAAGGAAGGGCACGAAGCCAGGAGAAATCACAGTTACAACTGAGACGATAAACAGACCTAATGATGTGGTAGCACAAAGAAATAGGTATTCAGTCAAGACACAATCTGTTACCGTCCTATGGCGGTAAAACACTGTTTTTTTTATAATTGTGTTGTATACTCGGTTATAGTTATACTAATTAAACATGTATTGTGTATTTTTTATTGTTACTGCGTAGTCAACTTAGGCGTTGGACAAAGTTCAGTTGACTTAATTAATTTACATATGTGCCATTAAATCTCACAAAACAACTGAAAATGGATGACTTAGTGCACACTTAAACATCGATTTTCTTGCTTAAAGATGCAAGTTCAGGCAATTAAATGCTAATTCGTGTTCAATTTATAAAACGTGACGACACTCCACGGTCACAGAACAAAGGAAGCAAAACAGAGTAGAGGTTCTTTGTTGTGGGCGTACTTGCTCAACTGTTGCCTGCGCGAAGCTCTGCAAGCATTTATTGCATTTGGCGAACGATTTCCTACGGACTTGCTCTTCTAGACGCTAGCTGGTGAAGGAATTTTCGTAGCACGTGCGGTTGCAATTCGCTGTGCACGCGNTTTTCGTAGCACGTGCGGTTGCAATTCGCTGTGCACGCGGCTGTTTAGCATCTGTATGACGAGGCAGTCTGTGCCCGGATTGGATTCCCCACGGGCTACGGCTGGACGACGTCGGAGAAGCAGCAGAAATAAAGGCGGCTAAGACGAGAGCAGGGAAGCGCACCTCCGGGAGAGTGTACTTAACCGCCGTGACAAAAGAAGGGCGCGCAGATAAATCTCGCTTCGCTCTGCAGGCTCCTCGCTCGCCTTTGACCGACCAACTCCTCCAACACGTTTCGCGCCCGGAGCACCCAGCGCTCAAAGGAAACGACATGAAACACTGCTCCTTACATTTTTATTCCTCACTCCTTTCCTTCGTCCCAAGGCCCACTCCAGCCCTTCAACTTCATTTTCATTTCCTCGCTTCCTTCGCAACGAACGAAAGTTGCGTTATTTATTAACGTTTGCAGCAATGTGAAAGCTCCAAGTCTTTTCCTGGATGGGTGTATAAATATTTATCTCGGAGATGCTGCAGAATATTCATTGTCCTTCACCGGCCTCTGGAGGTGTGGCGGAGTTTTAGTGCCTGCCTACCAGCTCCAGAACTTGAATGTTACAAATTTTGTTTCCGTTTGTTGTAAATAACGCCATTTTTTTATATACCTTTTAGTTACTAATCTACATGAACGTAAATATTGCGTTTTCAACAAAAAGGCCTTAATGGCCTTGCTGTACCCGGCATAAAATAACCTAATGTGTGATCAATGCAATTTGTTGGTGTTTGACATACCCAACGAGGACCATATTTTTACGTGTACGCCCCTCGCAACATATTTAANCAATGCAATTTGTTGGTGTTTGACATACCCAACGAGGACCATATTTTTACGTGTACGCCCCTCGCAACATATTTAATCAATCTGTAACACGCCCAACATGTTTGGTGCTGATTGCAAAAGTGTTAATCTAAAATATATGTTACTTTTCCACATTAAATAATGCCAAGCATTACGTTGATTCGAGTGCTAGTTTTAAGTGGCACACCATCGTATGAGACGCAAAATTAACACAATGCACGCAAACTTTCATCGGGTGACACAATAAACATCTTCTCATAATAAGCCATGCCGACTTACACCAGTCAAAATACACTGACCGCATATTCCAAACACTTTAACTCAAGCATGCCTAAGCATTACACGACTCACAGAGACACACACATACTGTCCAAAGCATTCAACATACACAAAAAATCGCAAGACAAAAATACTGTAAAACATATCACTCAACATGCCAACCATACAATTCGGGATAACCGAAGCATAACAAGAAAATTTATATTCCCAGTCAACCCAAAAAATAATAATTCTTACTATCTGTCAAACCATTATTACCGACTGCTACAAGGCCAACCAATATACCATCACCTATAATTCCGAGATAATCTTAATTCAACCATAACTCCCAACACACCGATCATAATATCCATCATTATTCAAGTGTGTCAAGCAAATATACAGTTGAGAACAGCCGATAACATAAAACCCATTCCATTTGCTCTACCGACCAACACCACATTAATTGATATGTGCCATTTTCTTATGTGAAATACATATAGGCATTTCACACGAAATTTTTAATATTTCATTCAATATAATACGCCAAATCTAATTATTTGGTTTAAGAATATTCCATACACAGTATAGTAAAATTAATTTTAATGATATTTACAGCTTTTAACAAAAATATTGTGAACATTTTTAAACCAAATGAACCTAAGTTATAAAATATATAAAAACAACCTTTTGGACTATTTCAACATATGTTAACATTTGCATTGCTCTGTCCATACAGTTGTCCGCGCTAAGTAAATTCTCGGAAGTGATAACTCACCTATTATTACTACAAACCGCTTGTGCTTGTTCGAAGAGGTTTTCCGCTGTTTACAAAGTGTCAGAATTACTGCAAGAATGTTTTTGTAGTTCTACAAATCCTATTTTTGCACAAGTATAAATATAACCAGTTTACAAAAAAAACCTTTGTACAATTAGTAGCATTTGTATTATTACAAGAAATCTTCATTTCGGTTTACAAAATTATTTTACTGTATTTATAAGGGATTTTATAATTAAAATTTTGCTTCTTAGTAATTCAATAATGGTAATTTTGCTTGCACGTTCCAGAAAAAGTACACCAATTATTTATCGTGCTATTATCTACCAGCGTGTCAGTGACATGGGGAAATAAGAGTACTCTATTAGAAGCGACATCAGCACTAGAAGAGTTATATAAGGGATGTTCTTGTAAGTGTGGTAGAATAGTTGGGAGACGATGCTATATGAAAAGTTAGGTAGAAGATATATGTACGACTTGTGGCTCGACGTGATTCGTAAGGGTACTATTCACCATCGAAAATGGGAATATAGCAAACCTTTTTTGAAATACTGGAAACAAAAAGACAAGAAAGAAGATAAATTCACATGCAAATGCAAACCATCGACATCTAAAAATGTAAACGTCCCCAGTGTCAGAAACAAAATACAAGTTGCTAAACTCACATTGGAATACATTTTATATTCCTGAGTAGTTGCTAACCTTTCAAGACGGTTAATTAATCACCACGTCCAAATGAATAAAAATGTTTACTTTAGTGTCAAACACTAACTTGCTCTTTTTGCGAGAAGACAACCTTCATAATTATGGGTGGCCGTCCATTAAATGGGGGTAAGCTTACTGAGTGGCTTGTGTGGTGAACGTGTTGCTAGTCGAACTGCCAGCGATACTGCGTGGAAGTCACTTCGAGCAACTGTTGTAAAGTGTTGTTGACTTCCTAAAANCTCCTAAAACCCCCCCTTATATTGTCAATTGTTTCCATCGGGCTTCTTCTAATAAGTTTGGATACTTGTGATGTCATCGAAACGTCATAATCACCCCCATATTTGCCAGAAAATGTTGGATAGCTTCAGTTCCCATCAAACATTTGCAGATTGGATCAGCTCTCAAATTTCTGTGATGTTTGATGGGCTCAGCCAATCATATACGTGCAAGACAAAAATTGACATCACGAAACTGTAAAATAACGAGTGGTTGCTGGAAACTAAAAAGATATGAAGATATTTAATTTATGTAGAAGCTGTCTGAATACGAATGCTTTTTAAGTGAATATTCTATATAATATCAAGAACCTAAGGCATCAAATTTCATTGTACAGGAAAACATCCCTCATAAATAAAAATTTTTTATTAAATTCGTTACAATTCTTCCTGTAAAAGTCTGCATGGAAACGCAACAGCAGTATCTCACTTTGAAAATAATATTTAAATAAAAATTAAGATTAGAGCCTTCAACTAAAATATTTTACAGTGCAACAAATTTTCAAACACAGTTAAGACTATTTGATCAAATTTGATTGGAGGAAAAACTTGATGACAATATTTCATCTTCAAATTTGAAGGCAAAAAATTTGATAGAGTGAAAGTGGCTTAACAAATGTAGTAATAATGTATATTGCAACGAGCAATCTCGTGGAAAACAAATGTAACCCTAAATAAATTGAATGATGCACATGCAGATGTAAGTTGCAGCCTCACCAGGTACTTCGTTCTTTATGCTGTTCAGCATATTATAGAACACTTTTCCGACGTGACGTGACTGATTTGCAACTAGAACCAGTCTTCATAAGAAAGAAGTCAAAAATTATTTTTACGTCACGCATCTTATGCTAAGAAAGGATAAGAAGTAAGAACGCACGACACACGAGACCTTAATAAAAGTCNTTTAAATAAAAATTAAGATTAGAGCCTTCAACTAAAATATTTTACAGTGCAACAAATTTTCAAACACAGTTAAGATTATTTGATCAAATTTGATTGGAGGAAAAACTTGATGACAATATTTCATCTTCAAATTTGAAGGCAAAAAATTTGACAGAGTGAAAGTGGCTTAACAAATGTAGTAATAACGTATATTGCAACAAGCAATCTCGTGGAAAACAAATGTAACCCTAAATAAATTGAATGATGCCCATGCAGATGTAAGTTGCAGCCTCACCAGGTACTTCGTTCTTTATGCTGTTCAGCATATTATAGAACACTTTTCCGACGTGACGTGACTGATTTGCAACTAGAACCAGTCTTCATAAGAAAGAAGTCAAAAATTGTTTTTACGTCACGCATCTTATGCTAAGAAAGGATAAGAAGTAAGAACGCACGACACACGAGACCTTAATAAAAGTCNTTTTTACGTCACGCATCTTATGCTAAGAAAGGATAAGAAGTAAGAACGCACGACACACGAGACCTTAATAAAAGTCATGCCTGACGATTCTTTGCCTTCACAAAACAGCAGAATTATACACAGTTAAAATATATAATTCAAGGAACATTACACTGAAATTAAGAAAGCTACCGACAAGACAAAAATGTAATGATTCTCGAGTTCTTCACGTAAACGATATAGCTACACAGAAGCCACAGTTTTATCAGAGACAAAAAACCCTAACCACGAGAGATAAAAGTCATCCGGATTTGTTTTTCAAATGTCAAAATTTCGAAACGGCATTTCTTTATTAAGTGGGTGTGACAGGTGCGTTCACCGGCAGTTTAAAATTAAATTTCTGGCGCCAGAGACGGAAAACCCGAAACATCGTGCCGACCCGGGAAACGCACGTCGCTTCCCTAATGAGAATTCGCAGTCAACTGGCGCGTTCTGCGCCACATTGAAACGTTCAAGATGGCCTCGTCAGGCAACTGTTATGCATTTCTGTTACAGTATTTAATTTAACTTATGGCAGTAGCAAATTGTTTTATTTTCATAGTTTCAGATTCCTCATCACTTCCTCGCCAGAGGCTTGTATTGATACTACGTTTTCTGACTTCGTGATAAAAAATTATAGGCTCCGGCGATTTGTATGACTATATTGAAGGTTTGTAGAAGAATATTTCTGAATGAGTCTACAGTTGACATCTTACATCCTTATACGAGACACTCTGCNTATTGAAGGTTTGTAGAAGAATATTTCTGAATGAGTCTACAGTTGACATCTTACATCCTTATACGAGACACTCTGGCCACTTAGCACGGCAAATATTGGGAACCATTTTCTCTAGCGTTTTTTGGTATGAGTTTGTTTGATACCGTAGTGTTTCACATCTATTATATCTTTCGAGACTTTCATGTGTTCCTTTACGATTTATGTGGTACATACAAATTTTTATGAGATTTGTTTGTCTTTTNTCACATCTATTATATCTTTCGAGACTTTCATGTGTTCCTTTACGATTTATGTGGTACATACAAATTTTTATGAGATTTGTTTGTCTTTTTAAAGCAAATATTCGTAACAGATGCAGTTTCACACAAGGGCCACCAGTTTCGCAACTGAAACGTTTTTCGATTCGGTCTGTTGAGTATCCTATATTGAGAGGTGAAGTATTTGGCTAAACCTATGCTACTGAACATAGAGGAAAAACACGTTCGTAATACTTGATATCACTTCCATAGACCGAAATTATTGCATATTAAACCATAAACATGCCGTCTTCATAATGGGGTTAAGGATGGAAAATAGGTAACATTAATCCATCTTAGCCCGCATTAGAGAAAGGGCGAAATTCACGANTATTGAAGGTTTGTAGAAGAATATTTCTGAATGAGTCTACAGTTGACATCTTACATCCTTATACGAGACACTCTGCCCGCTTAGCACGGCAAATATTGGGAACCATTTTCTCTAGCGTTTTTTGGTATGAGTTTGTTTGATACCGTAGTGTTTCACATCTATTATATCTTTCGAGACTTTCATGTGTTCCTTTACGATTTATGTGGTACATACAAATTTTTATGAAATTTGTTTGTCTTTTTAAAGCATATATTCGTAACAGATGCAGTTTCACACAAGGGCCACCAGTTTCGCAACTGAAACGTTTTTCGATTCTGTCTGTGAGTATCCTATATTGAAAGGTGAAGTATTTGGATAAACCTATGCTACTGAACATAGAGGAAACAACACGTTCGTAATACTTGATATCACTTCCATAGACCAAAATTATTGCATATTAAACCATAAACATGCCGTCTTTATAATGGGGTTAAGGATGGAAAATAGGTAACATTAATCCATCTTAGCCCACATCAGAGAAAGGGCGAAATTCACGACACATGGGTATTAGGTATGCATAAAAGAGCCAAAGACGATGCGACTTCCTGATTATTATAGTGGGATCCGAAAAACGTGTTTTACAGCTTGGAGCAAAAGAAAATATTTATAGAAATACCTTACGCTGGCCTTAAACTGTCTTCTGTTTTTCCTCCGCGGACTCAAAGAGAAATATTTTAAGCGACTAACATCTATGTTGATATAGGGAAAAAGAATAATTTGTCATTAAGAGGGGGCTGAGGTTGCAGTCCCACAACCTAGAGAATGACATATCGCCGGTAACCCCGAGAGAGGGGAATGGAATGGCACCAGCGCTGGCAGCAGGCAGCGAGCAGTGGGGCGTGAGGGGTAGATTACCTTGAGAGAGGGGAAAACCACACCCGTTGTAACTGTCGCACGTGCACAAGCCTTCATGAATATATCCAACAGTATCGCGCACACTGCACATGTTTATTGTCGATACAAAAATACACGAGCTAATTATATATATACATTTACAAACATAAATAAAAAGATACATTTNATATTGTCGATACAAAAATACACGAGCTAATTATATATATACATTTACAAACATAAATAGAAAGATACATTTTACACTATTTTTGTTTTCACAAGCTCGCTCATTGTATCTCATTTGACCTAAATACCTCCTTATTCAGGCGGCTATGTTATTTTTTCTATTAAAGCCTTTCTTTTGTATTTGCGCTTTTTGAAGCGAAACTCCATTTTTTATGGGGTTGTCTCAAAGCCTTCCTTTTCCCAGGAAAATCTATCTCTTGTTTTAGAAACCGGAAGCAGTTTCTTTATCGTAGTAACTTCTCCTTTAACAGTATAAAATGTATGTATGGTGCGCCGAATTACACAAAGATTAAAATCATCTAAACAAATCTTTGAAACATTTTTTACCCTTTTTTTCTCAGGTGTATGCAAATTTTCACCACTCAAATTATCTTGTTTTCCTTTTCTTTTTCTTTTTTTCTAATTTTGCGTATAGTTTGTTTCGATTTACCTGTTGCAGTTACTGCACATTTATTACCATGACATACCTGACGAATAAGTTGTCCGGATGCTTTTTCCTTATCACAAAATCACGTTATCACATTCTTCATAACTTTTCTGCACTGACTGAGAAAATTTTTATTACTTGACATACTATTTGATGCCATTATTAAATACCTAACACAACTGCCATTTTTATTCCAAACCTTGTACTTATCATTTGTCCGCGCAGAAATACTTCCATCAATCGCAAGCGTACGAAGACGGGAAATACTGTGGCACGAATTATGGCCAGTGCTACACTACCCACCCACAGCTGAGAACTTTCTTCCCCTCCTCCCCTGGTTATGATTGACAGTGCCCATAGGGAAGGGGACGTCGTCTTGTAGTTCGCATATTTTCCGACTGCACGCTAGTCGCGGTCGAGTAATACTTGCGACATGACTCCTGAGACCCGATTCGTTATGAAAGAGACTTGTAAGGCACTCTAATGTTGGAGGTCTCGTAGAAATTCTGTGAATAAGCGCACAACGTTAAACCAAATCTTCCTTTTTGCACTTGTAATTGAGACGTATATTCACATGGGTAATAAAAACACAAGTTTTAAGAAACAGGAAAAATTTTGCAAGCATAAAGGTTGGGACGTAAAAGAACACTACTGGTCTCATGAACACCTTCGGTCTTACACCAAATATGGGAATGACATTGGAAATTTGATTAATGTGAATATATAATACATCTAAATACAGCACACGAGCGTATAACTTACTAGGTATACGAACCCGGAGATAATACATTAGCAGCCTCGGCCATGGAGGACGCCAGTGTTCTTGCGTGCGCAAGGAAAGAATTAATGGTGCTGAGGATTAAGAAAAGTATATATGCGTGCCTAAGTACCCAACAATCGACTGGGCAGTCACGCGCCGTCTTTCATGGCAGACGAGAGCGTGGTCCCAGACACGTCCGCAGTGCAGCTCTCGTTAACTATTCACCGACGAAACACCGCTGTTCAAAAGTGAACCGACACTGAACGTAGAATTGAGAATGGGCCATCGACGAGGGGGGAATATAGTAGAAGACCCAGCAACACCTCCGTGCGAAATATCGACGGCGACATCAAACGGAGTGGACGTGCAATAATTTTTTATTCCGCGGTAACGCGACCTCGTGTGCGGGCGCGGCGCGAGGGTGGAAATATTTAGCGTGGAAGAGGAGGTGGGAGAAGAGAAAGGGAGATGGAAAAAGGGAAACGGGAAACGTGGGTTGGTGCTCGCGTGGGGCTCGAAAATTTACCCGCAGTGCAGGATCCATAACTATTCATGTGGCCGGCGTGGGAACACGGGCAGACTTGGCTTGGGATGGCTTTGAAGGGGACGGGACAAAGGGCGTGCGCAGAGGAAAGGATAGAACTGCGAGTGCATGGCCCATAATTTCTCCTAGTCCCGATATACACGCTTCTCCACTAGAAAAATCAGCAACTTCCCCCGCCCACCCCCCTTGCCCAGCTTACTTCTTGCCAGCAGTTCAGTCACAAAGAGCTGCAAGTAAGTTTCGAGAAAATCCTATCCTACTAATATTATAAATGTGAAAGTCTGTATGTGTGTGTGTGTATGTTTGTTACCACTCAGCTCCATAACGGCTAAACGGATTTTGATTAAATTTGGTATATAGGTACTTTAGGTCCTGGAATAGGACATAGGATACGTTTTATTACGGTAAATTTTACGGGTCCTGTGGAATATCAACAAAACAATTCTGCAACGGCTAGGAATATGACCAAAATATTTTTTTCCTCTGGTGTCAGAGTTTATAAGACCACCCAAGGACCTCTGAAATGGCTTAACAACAGCTATAGATAAATAACTACCAATACCGAATATTTAACGTGCCCTCCGAAGCCCGGAAGAGCTCATATGTTATGCCACTAAACGGTCTCCCATCCAAATGTGTACCGCTAGAAACGTTGTTTAACTTTGGTGATCGATTAAGATCCCTCAGCCAAGTTCAAAAAGTAGTACCTAGGTAGACTTATCTCTAGAGCTACAACTTCATGAAACGCACGTTTTGATTTTCATACATCGAAAGCGGAAATGTGGTAACTACGCGATAGTTGCACAGATACACTCCAAAACCAATACCGTATTCCTTGGCTATAGCGTTAACAAAATTTCCTTCGTTTTGGGTTGCTGTAATCAGTTAAAAACCTAGGCCAACATAGTAAATTAATTTTATAATTATGTTATCACATAAATTAATGGTCTTTTCCCAATTAATTTATTAGCGTATCACTGTAAAACTCAATTGTACCCGGGCGAAGCCGGGCCGGTCCGCTAGTATAATATATTCCCGAGTGCACCAGGACAGATGTTGCTCCGCTACTGGAGTCTAAAAATCGGATTCTAGACAGACGTGTGAGGTATAGTATCACATCAACCCCAAATTTGAGTGACCGAAATTTAGCGAAGGGTCACAAATTCTCATCTTTGGTATCTTCTGAGAGAGAATTTCGTATCAAAGAACATGTAGACAAATATTTTGTATTTAAGAATCAATAAGCTGAAAGTAAAACTACGCAAGTAGTTCGTTTCTCTAAAGACTTTGTTTGGAACTATGAATAAAAGAATAAAATACGTAACAGTAAGGCAGGNTATTCATAATGTAAGCTGAAAGTAAAACTACGTGAGTAGTTCGTTTCTCTAAAGACTTTGTTTGGAACTATGAATAAAAGAATAAAATACGTAACAGTAAGGCAGGTGTGAACACTGGTCGTTGCTATGCGAGGCCAGCACTGGAGAAAAAGTACACACAAGTGACCACCGCTTTACTTTAAACAGCAGTCGTTAAAACTATATATTCCCGCTTAGTGTAGAATGGATTTGTATACGGTTACAAAGCGGCGTTATTAATGAACTCACGAGTCAGACTTAAATTTAGCGTACGCCGCAGGCAGGCAACAGAAATTCCAGAGCCGCGCAGTATCTGTATCGTGGTTGGCAGGTACCTGAACGCTACACCATCGACCCACGTATTTATATAATAAGAATTATGTTGTGATCAGAAGTGTTGCTGCAGTTCGTTATTATTATGGACGTGTTAAAATAAAAACTTTTGTTTTACGTCGCTATAATGCCTGTCATACACGCACGAAAAAAGTACCCAAAAAGGCGTGTTATCTAGGACGATCCCGGACTATGAACACCTTCCTATGTTTTCCGCATTGACCCCAGGTGAGGCTAGTTTTAAAAGCGAAGAAATGTGTAACTGAAGCCCGTAAGTTAAATGACATTTTATAAAATATCTGATACAATTAAATGCTTATTATAACTTCAGGGACCTATCCAGTGAAAAATCCTCTTTATTAGTGTTGAAGATGGAAGACTGACACGAAGGTAAAAGCCCAAGATAAATAATAAATACTAACGACTTGTCCCAAACTCGACCCACGACCACTTGCCGACAAAAGAGAGAGAGAGTGACTAGGAATGAATGAGAGAAGAGATTTGGGCGGCTGTTAACATCGATGTCTTGAGAGCTGATGAGGATGAAACGAGGTGAGTATGAAGCAGTGCCAGAATGCAGGGGTGGGGAAAATGGCAGATTCCTGAGAAAACCCGCTGACCAGCGGCATAGTCCGGCACGATTACCACGTGCAACCTCGCCTCAGTGGGAAGCGAGTATTATGACCACTACACAATCGCAGCCTCAAAATGGGTTTAAGAATGAAATTTTTTTTTTTCCCGCTGTTATCTCTCTNTAAATTTTTTTTTTCCCCGCTGTTATCTCTCTAAAACTGAATTTAACTGGTTAATTCGGAGTGTCGTTATACAACGTTTAAAAATGGTGGATTGTAACCCCAGAGTTGCATTATAAAATGAAAACTGATAGAAAAATAAAGGATGATTTTGTGTTACGGCCAACCGTTTAGTCGCAACGGCCACATGAATCTAGCTCATGATCATGTGTGGATTACTGCTACCAGTACACAAATAAGCTGTTGAACCCTAATGTTTAGGCTACTTGCAGGGCACATGTGGAGGCAGCAAGCCAGCAAATAGACGGTGAACACTTTGAAAATCTAAATCCCGCCCGTCTAAAAAAGTTTTGTGGACTTTTATTAGACTGCTAGTTTGGCTCCAATGCTTGTACCGTAAAGTGATCTACAGTACACGTACTGTAGAGTACTATCATTACATGATCTATCACATATGGAACTTTACCATGCATTATTCTCTCCCTTCAACGCAGTACTGCTGTATAGCTTATGCGGTGCCCCCACACAATAATCTTGCGATAGATTCATGCACCCAGGTGATTGGACAAACACAAAATGGCCCTACATTTTCTTCTCAGTTTTCACTTTTGTACGCAACTTCGGTGTTACAATTCACCATTTTCACACGGTGTATATTCACATATAAATACAGTTATAAAGGTCGTACGGTACTTTTTACATTAGGTTTAAGTCTTAAGACAATACATTACGGTTTCAGTCCATGACAGAGCGTCGGCGATGTACCCGTACAGTTATACGGATGGCTAACCACAGGTTTATATTCAACTTTAAATTTAAAAAAAAAAGTCTTTAAATCTAAACGTGTATGAAAGTTACTGGCAATACCCTAGTGCTCTAACTGAAATGTTCACGAGTTCATTTCATGTGAATCGATAAATCATTTACATTTAGATGACCCGTATTCACCAGATAATTTGCATACAAAAGAGGAAATTGTAAACCAATAAAGTGTAAATTTCTTAGTGCAAGCTTTGTTGGCCAGTTCAGCAGTTTTTAAAAGAAGTATCACATCGGTAATAACATTCACGTTTGATCAACACGCCACCTCTTTTTAAAAGCATTTCAATTTGCCATCACCATGTGACAAAATACAGCCACAACCTAAAACATTTTTTTAAACTATACTTTCTGTAACATCCAAAATAATATTGCAATTTTTCCACATTTTCCAGCGTTTCATGTAGCCACGAAACCCTCTATCGAACCTGTTTTCCTCCGTCTCCTAGCTTTTTTTTCAATTCAAATAACATACATTTAACAAACGAAGAAGTATGCGATTAAGGTACTGAAAAATGTGTAGTATTTTTCACCGTAGGGCAAACAACTATGCTTTATTAACGATGATAATGCCAAACCATTTATATGGAGTCTGTAACAAGGTTCAACGTAACTGTCTGCTCTACTTTCCGATGTATCTGGTCGGTACGTCTTCAGAACATAACTGCCTGAAAAGGACTTTTGGCCATCATGTGTTACGTATATATTTTTAATTTAAATCTTATGTCCCCTGAATAATGAGTTCCTTTCGTAAAAAAACTGTGCGAATACTCCAGGATGTATTAATGAAAAAAAAATTATTTGTACTTACAAAAACTAAAAACTTGGCGCTAAATTTAATTTTAAGAAACACTTCAAGTAAAACATTTAGAATTTTGCGTAGAACCAATTTTGCTGCAAGCAATTTTCTACACGGAAAAATTGCTCCGAGACAGATTTACAAAATGTGTTTGGGTAAGTTTGGAGAAGTTTGATATATAAAATATTTTCTCTTTGGTAATATTTTAACTGTTTAATCAAGTTCGTTATCGAAGTTTCTGAGATGCTTCTAAACGCCAGGGTTTCGGGTTTAAATTCAGAATAAACCACAGGAAGCATGTGCTGTTTCACATATAATTTTCAAGTTAGTTAATTATGTTCATTGATCTAATTAGCATCCAAGAGTAAAGCAGGGAAGTTATAAATCCAAGCAACGTTGTACAGAGAATATCAAGTACAGTGCTCATGCAAGCTGCGCAGTATCATTTCTTTATGTTCTGACATTGAACTAGTTTTCTGCTAAAGGCAGTATCAATAATACGTATATAGGCTTAAGGTTAGAACACTGTACATTTGAGTAAATTTTCTTAGATGTTTGTACACTTCCTATAACATATTATAATGCAACTATAGTAAGATAGCTCTGTAAAAATTTCAAATGTAAAAAACCACGTTTGTCACTGTTGACCATGTGACTTCGACAGTCGTATTGGCGCTGGATGATACAATGTTAAGGACATGCGCAGAAGGATAAAATCTGTCTACCTCATCTTTAGTGAGTGATTTCAAAGCTGGGCTTCTTTTTTCCAAGTAACTATCAAACAAACGTTGATCGTGTTCGAGATTAGAACACTGGTTATATAAACAAGTACTTTAAAATGTTATTCACAGAGTGTATAATGAGTTTTCATGTACATAAAATATAAGTAAAGTTCAAAAATAAGACCTACATTTGTTCGAAATATAAATGTACACAAACGACCACGCCATTGTTAGGTAACGTTATTTTTCCAATTCTGCCGGCTATGAACGAGCCAATATTGGGGACATACGCACTATATGCGAATATTCAAATGAAATCTTACGCACTATGCTAAATAAGATTGAGCGCTTCATAACCTATCGCATATACAAGTTCAGTCCAAATGTTTTAAATCCAACTTAAAGGAAGGTACGAAGGATAGCAGCCACCTTTTCACCGCCTCCGCGTCCTACCACGTGGCGAACAACAAGGGGCGTCACGAAGCTAGGGCTAGTGGTGCAGTGTGTCAGCCGAGAAGGCGGGCTACTCCACCCCCACACCCTCCAACACCCCTTCGCGTTGTAAAATATTCACTTGCTGCGTCAGGGGCCGCGGTGGCTGCGCGGCTACTCCACTTGCCTCCCACCAAAGCGAACCACGTTCAATCCCCTGTCGGGTCACCGGAGATTTGCAAGTGGGAATCGTGCCGTTGGTTGGCGGGTTTTCTCGGGGATCTCCCGTTTCCCCCACCCTTTCATTCCGGCGCCCCTCCATACTTACCTCGATCAACCTCATCGACTCCCAATGCCTCGCTGTTAAGAGACGCCCAATTATCTTCACTCACTCACCTACTGCGTCCGTGAGACGGCTGAAAGCCCTGACATCTGCGAAGGAGGCGGCGACTGAATACCAAGAGTGTACCAGGAAGGGGACGTGATTAAGGAGGCGGGCTGGCTTGCTGGCGGGCGGGGAGAAATGTAGATAAAGTACACGGTATGACGACCTACGAGTAGCTTCCCGTGGAAAACTTGTGGTCAAGAGGTGGAGGTAATGTGGACCATCATCGGTTTTATACGTATCCAGTTTATTAAGATACTAAACTGACATACAGCGGATTAGTTATTCATGTGGCACTAATGCAACATAATAAACATACTCCCTTAGAACACTCGGGACAATAGGTAGTGTGTATTTTATCATGGTAGCCGTTTTGCATATTTTATTATTGATACACCTGTACTAAAATACAACGGGTAGTTATTTACATTGAGAAATTAAACGGGTACTGATACAAAAAAACTCGCAATGAAAGATTCAGAAATGTTACAATATCTTAGCAAAACTCTTTTATATGGACGTGAATGTTGAAAATTCACAAAAGAACAAAATAAATCAATAAAATTATTACAAATGAAAATTTTAGAAGTGGTGGCACATTATGTAAGGACAGATATACAAAAAGCCAAGGTATTATAGCTGCATGCATTTGATTTGTGCGAAAAATACAATATCAGAAATACTACCATGAGCATTAAAAATGTTTGGAGACCACCGAATCCCAGAGAAATGTTAATAATCTACCGAAGGGCAAAGAAAACAAACATGGACAACGAAACCATCAAACGACCGGTTCAATCAACTACTTAGAAATTGGAACAAATCGACGATGCACAAACATTACAGTACGTTGCTTAACTAAACTTTATAACACGTTTTTTGTACAATTTTTAAATATACATTTGAAAAATTTTCTTTCATGCATAGTTTGGCAAACATACCATAAGTATTAGTTCGTAAGTACAGAAATCATACCTAAGCGTTGTTGTCATTTGAATTTCGCAATTTCACTACGCGTTTAGCTTTTTTTTAAAGAAGTGAGGAGAGATTTTGTGGATGAATTAAAAATAACTGTTTTAATCGTACTGATTTTATTGTCTAATTATGCCTATGTTCTGGTGTGGTGAATTCGATAACAGTTTCTTATAGAATAAAATGAATAAGCAGCGGCCAATATTACAAACCCCAAAAACTACATGGGCTGTAATAGTCCTGGTTTTGTGAAAGTATCATAATTTTACTATCAAAATACGATAATGTTTATCACGATACAATTTACAATAAATATTAATCATTTCACTATTACACGACCAATTGAATAAAATATCTTATTACTGTCAACAACACCGAATATTAAAAACAGATGTTTTATCATAAAAGGAGAGAAAATACAACAAAATATTTGTTTGCGTAGGGCCAAGAATATATTTAGTTGCCCCAACAAAATATTTTGCTGTTTAAACAAAACTCGAAAAGCAAACAAATTGATTTTGTTCATCTAACAAATTACTCGCTTGCATTAACAAAATCTCTGTGTTACATCAAACTAACTTGAACTGTCAAAAAATGTTTGGTTTAATCAATTGTAGTCTATATAATTGTTTGGCCACTCATTTGGTTGCCTTCGTTTGAAAATACAACTCGAGAATATGTTTGTGTTTTTTTGTGATAATTAGGATACTAACACNCATTTGGTTGCCTTCGTTTGAAAATACAACTCGAGAATATGTTTGTGTTTTTTTGTGATAATTAGGATACTAACAGTGTTTGTTAGAGCATTTGTTGGAGCTTAATAATGGTATAGACATCCTGGTATGAAGTACAACAGGAAACTGAAAAGAAAAGCTGTAAAACTGGAAATATTAATTTGCGCACGTTGTCCAGTATTATTACTGTATCTATTTAAAAACAGTCCGATTTCGTCAGTGATCGCTTTAGCTGAGGTTGCTTAGATGTTGCAATCGCGTGCATCTGTCTAGGTTTGAATTTCCACCCAACTTTATGTTTTTATATTATCCGTAAATGTTTTATGCACGAAAATCCAAACAACACTTTAGTAGCACCAACCAGATTTTTGTTTGGGGCAACCAAATTAGAACGGCAAAATAATTTGATTTCAACAACAAAATATTTCAATGTCCCTATACAAACAATTAATTTGGTTACGCCAAACAAACTTTGTTTGATTTAACAAAACATTTTTCTCATTGTACCTTGACCTAAACGCAATGCAGCCCCCGAATCTTCTTTAGTGTGACATTACAAGTATTTGTAACATTTCTTATCATAATGCACAGCAAACGTTGCGAACATTGTTCTGGAACATTTTAAAGAAATATAAATACGTGCTTTCTGTATCATAACACACCCTCCACTGAGCATCGACGAAACTCGGGAAAATGAACAGTAAATGTATAGAGGTACCTCAATTCAAGCGAGTTTTGTATACAAAATTGCTGCTGCCAATACTAGAATGGTAAAGAAGTCATGAAAAGAAGAGATTTGTGTGTACCATAATACTTTGTACGCATAAGTCAAAAGCCAAAAAAAAAAAAAACAGAATTCCGTAAAAGTCACTAACAGTCTTCAGTCACAATACAGAACACGCTTGTTCTGGAGCGATGAAAAGTCTAAGGATATTACAAGTTCACATTTGTATAGTCCTGAAATTAACCAAGTTGGAATGCTATAATATTAGCTATAGAACGGCATTTTTCAGAAAGTAAACATATACGCGACGATTTTTTAGTTTCACGCAATTCCATGTATACATTAAATACAAAGAGTAAAACATATCTTAGCATTAGAAACTATAATTCCAAGAGGAAATAAATGTTTTACAAGAATTAAATTTTGTTTTATTTTTGTTTCTGCAGGTTTGATAATAGGTATTTGCATTACTTTTGTTTCCAGCCGACTGGTCGTGGCATAGTCGGGCTGACGGATGACTATGTGCAATTGGTCGTACTTTGGGTTCGGAGCCAGGGCTGCAAAACAGCTGTAACTCTTCCACCTGAACATTTACGGCTCATTCAACTACTGTCAAAGTGGCGGCACGCTTGACCACTGCCACTAAGGGAAGCGACCATTTCCAAAGCCCGTTTGGAAGCAGCAATCTTTGTTCTTACCATTTCCCAGTCGTCGAATGAATATTTCTGAGGAGATAAGAAAGTCATCTGAGGAAAAATATCCTCGCCATCTTGCTTACGTTCTGCACTAACAAAAAAATTTGTTGAATTACAACAAAATATTTTTGGCACAAACAAATATTATTTGTATAGTGGCAATTAAATATTTTGTTGCTGAAACCAAATTTATTCCTTTCTTATTATTATGTTGCCCCAAAAGTGTAAGGTTTGGTTAGTGCAACTTAGTATTCGTGTAGCTGTGTCGGTTATTGTCAAAAAATTGAATAAAAGCCGAGATTCTAACACCAAACACTTAATGCCATAACGACACCCTAGTGACACCGACCATGACGACCGTCTGAAGGAGGTATATTTTTCTTGCCATGTAGTAATCAATGCATGACATTTACGTAAAATATTTTCAAGGTGTTTAGATTTACTTTTTTGTTTTTTATTGAAATTTTTTCATTGAAACGGTTTCTGCCATTATTAATTATCAATAAATACACCAACACATACTGCTATTATCATTAATGTATCCGAAATGTTATTGTTAACGAAGTATTGAACTGTAAATTCGAACGAAAGCAATTAATTGATCTGATTAAACTGCAGCCAGCCAGATAAATGCCAGTACACGGGAAAGCTAATTTTGTTGCCGCAACAAATTCTGTAATGCTAGACATATCAGATTGTTTGAGCCAGCCAAGTTATTAAGTACAGGATGTATGTACAACCAAAAAATAACTCGGATAAAAAAATTGATTTTAAACGTGTTATTTGGTTGAAGGAGCGAATGGAGATGTTTGGAGCGAGCGCAGTTTAGTTAAAAAAAATTAAATATTATCTAGTTTACTACTCTTGAAATGAAGTGATCTCGCATCTGAAACAAAGGTTATTTTTTCAGTGTTTTGACTATGAATCGCACGCGGCGGAGCTCGGGTTTGAACCGGCAACTCACGGGACAGTTGATTTCATTCCATCCAAATATTTTAACTGTACACATTACCATGAAATATTCTTCATATGTGGCATGTTCAGAATTATCCCAAATCGGTGAAAAATAGTGCGAAGTGCTCTACGGGTAGTAAGTGTTAGCTTACGAACAAATTCAGTGGCTAAATTTGACTAAATTCATGGTGATTTATGCCGTATTCCTGTGAATCACTCTACTACGAATCAGTGTGTTTTATTGTATTCAGTTGTCAATGGCAGCTTATCGATATACCTGGAAATAACATATTTGGATGAATCAAGGTTATTTTAGGAAATCGACTACTGGTTACATTAAAGTATGGGAAGTAAACGAAATCGTTAATTTTGTACTCGTAAGAATGTTTAGGTTAGCTGAATATCGACAACATTTTCTTGGGTGCAGTTAAAAATGCGGGAAAGTAAATCGCTCGTAGAGTGAAGTTCTTTTACCAGCCAACGCCAGTAGGTATAGTTAAAGTAGTGGCGAAAACTGTAATTAGAGGGGGGCAAGTTACGTGAAATCTGAAAGTGTTTCTACAATGCTTCCAAAGAGTCAACTAATATTTCTAAAGAATTTTCAATTGTTTTCGAATGAAAATTCACCATGTTTCAGTAAATAAGGTATTCTAGCGCTGTATTTGTAAACAGTAATTGTTTTCACTGGATCTCTCTTTGTCCTGCTCACATGGGTGGTATTTATTTAACCAAGTGGGTATAAACAGGTCTGTTTTTAATTGTTTGCGAAACACGTTATTGTTTCTTTGCTAATATGGAAACTGTGTAATTACAATGATATGAGAACTTGTATTTATGTTATTAATTACTGAAAATGTTTTGGTTAGGTATGCATAAACAAATTTTACCCCCTCTTCTGTAAAATTTTGTTGTCCACCAGCTATATTTGTGTATAAATACCAGTTTCGAGTACTCCTCACCTCCTATCTTAGGAAAGTTTTACAAAATAATCGATTTTTTCTCATTTTAACAAATAAGATATTATTTGTGCACCCTCAGACATTACAAAATGATGCCAAGGAACAATATAAAAGTTATAAATAATTACAAACATAATTCGCTGACAGAGTTTGTATCAGTGTAAATTTCTGATATACATCATTAAGCTGCAGTCTTCGATACGGGGTTACTTTTGTATTACACCAATTTATAACGTTTCAGAAATAAATTTTACTATATATTTTCGCAATTAATTGCGAATTTATTAAAGCCCTGTACAGTTTATTCTTTCTGTCAGCTGTGTATTTCTCTGAAAGATCAAAAAATTTAAATTCACGTGTGCACGACCACTGAAAATACACTGAAGAACCAAAAAAGTTGGTACACCTGCCTAATATCGTGTAGGGCCACCTGAGCACGCAGAAGTGCCGCAAGACGATGGGGCATGGACTCGACTAATGTCTGGAGGTATGCAGGAGGCAATACACACCATGAATCCTGCAGGGCTGTCCACAAACCAATCTTCGCCAATTTCAGAAAGGGTTGCACGTCTGTCACGTTTAATGATTCTCGTCAGTCGTCGTTTGTCCCGTTCTTTCACGATATTTTTCCGGCCGCAGCGATGTCGAAGATGTGATGTTTTACGGGATTCCCGGTATTCACGGTACACTCGTGAAATGGTCTTACGCGAACATCCAAATGTTATCGCTACCTTGGAGACGCTATGTCCCATCTCTCGTGCGCCGACTATAACACAACGTTCAAACTCACTTAAATCTTGATAACCTGCCATTGTAGCAACAGTAACCGATCTAGCTGCTGACCAGATCGCGTTACTCTGATTGGTTCCATACCTCTGTTATTTGCATACGCACGCCTATACCAGTTTTTTGTGGCTCTTCAGTGTACATCGATGAAATAATGTTGTGAACTCGTTAGTAACATACCTACGTTATTACAGTATCATTTATTAGTCAAACGCATTTTAAAAAGAAGCTTACTAATTCCAGTGATTATATCAATTCAAATACTGCATTATATGTATAAAAACGGTTATAACATAGAGGAAGTATCTGTGATTCTGCCAAAAATATCAGTAAGAAATAGTTATTGATTATGTTTAACTATATACAATACTATTTTTCTTTCCGCGACTTTGACCACGTGTATTACACGATGCAGCTGTCTAGTTATTTTACTGAAGGACGCCTTTGTTCACCAGTGAGTGGTTTTGACACCAGGTGCTGGGATTATCATGTTCCTAGGTAACTTTTTCTGGAGCAGTCCCCGTAGATTTTACCGATATGAGAAGCAGTCTACCTCTCAAATCTCTCCCTTCAACCTGGGTGTCCCTGGGCCTCATTTAAACAGACCTTGACGGATTATTGCAGTCTCTTTAATTCGAAAGGGTATTCGAATGGAATTACTTATATGCGTGTTATGGAAACATCCCCCTCACCCCACCCCCTCATTATGGTCCAAAGTCGTGTTATCCAGTGAAAACTGTTACTCTGATTACATATTTTTGCCAATCTTTNTTACTCTGATTACATATTTTTGCCAATCTTTCGCTTGGAGCCTGGAGCTATTGTAGCGTTTTGGCGGTAACATTTATGGAGCCCAACTTTGAGAAGAAGCTTGTGTGGTGATAGGCCAGAAGGCTAGATGCTGCTAATGAACTCCACATAAAACATTTCCACAGCTCTGACTACATATTTGTACTCCAATTTCTACTCTTTTAGAACAACTATAACAAACTACGTTTTTGATTGACCATTTTATTGACGTCACTCAATCCTCGTAACAACTTATCTACAAATTTTTTTTGACAATTTATTCATTAATTTTAAAACAGTAGACAAAAGACTGCATAAATTTGTTTTGTATTCTAGGCGTTTCTAATATTAACTCTACTGGATTGTATTAATATTAACCTACATAAAATATTATTTTCGTGAACAAAATCTATGATTTGTCAGAAAATCAAATATAAACAAACGTTTTTGCCATTGTTATAACACGCGGTTTTAACACTTCTCTAGATAATTTGCAAGATTTTCGCTCTGATAGTTATGTTTGTGAGAAACCAATTAAACGTTGCAACACGTAATTTGGTTACTGTGCAGCTGGCAGATATCCAACCCAATTCACTCTTCGTCCAAAATGACATACGGAAATGTTAACCGCGGTATAAAATTTCACTTATACACTTTCATAGATTCTCTTAAAAAGAAAAACATATGGGATGTTGTTAGTTCACTGACTGCACAATTTATGAAAAGGAGATTTTTTATTATTTATCCGGTTCAGTTCTGACAACTTTGTCTGCATCTGTAAGGGAAATCAATCTTTATGTTGTACAGTAAGAGACGGCTTTCCTTTTTTCATACTTTCATCCTTTGACAAGTTTATATTAAATATGCTAGTTTAAAATGTCAAGACACTTAAAAGATCTAATAAAGGTAACAAATAATCTGAAACACATTAGACCCATTTTAAACTATTTAGGGGTTTGAATTTCTAAAAATACGGAAATACATTATTTAATATTTATGTAGCCAATCTTCATAGAGAATGAGCATGTCAATTTTTCATAAAGTTAGTGACCTATAAAAGTATCTTGGGAAATAACGTTTTACCTATTTTCATTTTATTAGGAATTCAATTTCGAACAATTCTGAAATTCATTCTTTGGTATTTATGTACGAGGGTTATTCGGAAAGTAAGGTCCGATTTCTCGTCAAACATAAACCATCACAGATTTTTTTAAAAAAAAATTTTTTATTAAATTCCTTACATGTTTTACTATTTTTCTACATAGTTTCCATATTTGTTTAAACATTTGTCATAACTTTCTACAAGTTTTTGTATGCCTAAGTCATAGACGTCTGCCACCTGTGTGGATAGCCAATCTGTAACTGCTTCTGTCACCTTTCATCTTCTCTAAAAATTGATCACCTTCCTTATGATATCGGTCCAAGAAATCAAGAACACGAGCCATTCTTTTCATTTGGTGTTCCTCAGTAAGCAGCCTGGGAACCCAACGTGCGCACAATTTGTGAAATTGCAAATTTTCAGAGACAATTTTGTGCAACATTGTTCTACCCACATTCGGAAATTCCAATGCTAAAGTTGAAATTGTGAATCGCCGGTCTTCACGAATCTTTTCGTCCACAGCTTTGACCAAATCTTCTGTGATCACTAATGGTCGGCCTGATCGCGGTTTATCATGGGCATTTTCCCGTCCGTCCTTGAAAGCTCACATCCACTTACGCACTTTGCTGTCACTCAAGGCATTGGGACCATACACTTGACATATCTGTCGATGAACGTCCGCTGCTGAAACGTTTCTTGTTGTCAAAAACCGAATCACTGACCGTATTTCACAGTCGGCGGGCTGATCAATTATTTTAAACATTTTGAACTGACACTGTAAACAGCACACTGCAACAATACCAATGCAAATGGCGTCGTTTGACGAGCAAGGCATGCCGGGAGTCTGTGCGCATGCGCGTTACAATGTTCGCGCGACATTCGATTAGCTACGGCGATTCGGACCTTACTTTCCGAATAACCCTCGTATGCTTTAAGAAAAAATGCATAACGATATCTTATGGGCACGATGAGCTTTTGAGAATTCCTCAAAAACACATTTAGCCCTTTTCTACCCCCTTACGGACTAAATTTAAAAAATAATATTAATTTTTTGATTTTTATATAGCCAGCCTTTTAAAGCCAAGATCGTAGGCTAACGATATATTATCGGCACAACGAGAAATTGAGAATTCCTAGAAATCTTATTAACGCCTTCTCACTCTCTTAGAGGCTAAATTTGAAAAAAATTATTAATATTTAAGCATTTACATAGGTTACCTTTTTAAAGCCAATATCATAAAGATATCTTATGGAGTTAATGATCAATTTAAAAGTGTTCGATAACATATTTTACCCATCTCACTCCTTTCAAAGCTGAATTTTAAGAAATCCTTAATTAAATTTTAGGTATTCGTATAGGCAATCTCTAAAACCTAATAACATAACGATTTGTCGTCGGATTAATAGGGCATTGAGGAGTCTTCGAAAACAAATTTGACCCCTTTTCACCCTCTCAGGGGCCGAATTTCTAAAATTCATAAAATAAATGGTTAACCATTTAGTGACCTTTTAAAGTAGAAATCATAACGATATCTTGTGTTAATTAGCTATGGAGAAATCTTCGAAACCTTTTACCAAATTTCGTTCTCTTAGGAATCGAATTTAAATAAAATATATTTTTTTTGTGCGTTTTCGCACTTTGTGGTGAAGGCCCTCCTCTCCTTCCCCTTTCGTGCTTTTTTTTTGTGTCTAACGGTTTGCGTTGTGCGTTGATGAGTGTGTGAGTGAGTTCTTCAGTCAGGCAGTTGGATCACTTCATCCAACATCAACATCAAGATGAGGTGTGAATGTTTCAGAAATAAATTTTCAAAATTCTGTATTGACCGTGACACAACTATTGCGTAGTTTTAAATACTGACGCATTCTGCGTCCCTATATTTTATTCGTCAGAACACACGCTCTGGCGAAGCTCGCCGGCGGACGACCGCAATAAGGATTAAGGGTTTTGTGGACGTGCCGGAAGAGTGATGCCAGGAGCCTCGCAGCTGCAAAGGCGCGCTACCAAATGTTTCTGCACGTGCAACTGTTCCTGCACGTGCAGACGACATCCGGAGACAACGGAAGGCACCAGGGCGCGGACACAGCTGCATTTTGCAGCTGCCCAAGGGACACCGAGATCCCACCACCAGCTGCGTCTGTCCCGGGCTTGTACCGCAATAAACCATGAGAGCTTTTAGCGGACGTGCGTGCAGAACGGGACAATAAACTTCCAGGCCAGAACCAAGGGACGACGCCACGCCGGCTGCGGACCACACGAGCAGCGGCCACGTGTTTTATGACCCAGGGGGACGACAAGCACCCCGGACACGTGCAGAGATGGGGCAAGTCGAATATGGTGATCGAGCCTACATAACCACGAGGAGGAGGACCAAGCGGGGCAGTCGGCCGACGGAAACGGAAGAGGACGGAGCGAATCCGCGAGCAGACGTCGACGGCAGCCGGCCGTCGTCAGGCGCAGAGTACTGCGTGGACCCGGGAAGAAGGAACTTCGAAGCCAGGCGCCGAGACGCCCACCAAGTGCGAGAGCAGTTCCAGGTCGCCAGCCGAGGGAAGACAGCGCTGCAGTGTCAGATAAGTAGTTCTACACCAAGTGTGAAGAATCTTCCTCCCCCCACGACGCAAAATCGCCGCGCCAAGTATCACGTAATCTACGTACAGAAAAGGGAGGGAGTTTGTCTCGTGAGTTCACGTACCAGTTAACCTGTGCAAGCAACAATAAAACTCGATTATGTGAACTCACAAAGAAAGTGTATGTTATTGGTAAATTGGACCTAGAGACAGCAGTGTCGACGTATTCCTACGCCCTAGCNCCCCCCCCCCCACGACGCAAAATCGCCGCGCCAAGTATCACGTAATCTACGTACAGAAAAGGGAGGGAGTTTGTCTCGTGAGTTCACGTACCAGTTAACCTGTGCAAGCAACAATAAAACTCGATTATGTGAACTCACAAAGAAAGTGTATGTTATTGGTAAATTGGACCTAGAGACAGCAGTGTCGACGTATTCCTACGCCCTAGCACTGAGGGCTAGCATCAAGTGCTGGCGCCTCACGCCGCAGAGCAGAATCAATACCTACTTCCAAACTTCAGCATTTGGCAGGTATCAATACGTCTTCAAAATCAGGCCGACACACTGGGCTATCAGGATGGAAACGACGATGAAATGGTGATTCATTCCAACACTATCACTTGGTGTCTAATAACGCGATTGGACTAAATGTGGTAAGGTTCGATGTAGTATATGACTATGCGAGCATTGCCTTGAGTTGGCGCAGCGCATGCACGATGTGCGGACGGGGACTCGAGACGATCTGGCCGCCATAAGTCGTCAGCCCCGACTGTTGGCCAGCCACTTGCGACCCAGCTATTGATCACTTGTAGCCAAGCTATTTGCAACTTACAACTCATCTATTGGCCAATTGTGGACCACTTAAAACAAATTGCAGTGCATTTTAAAAACCAAAAATTTATTGTTTTGCCCAAATAAAAATTATTTAGCTCCCATCTTCGTAAATGTTAACTTCAGTATTTTTTCACGACTGGTAACATTTTGTTGGTAGAGCATGGATAAATCACAACCCTTGAGTTCAAAGTCTAGCATGCTACCATTTACCCTACTAGTGCTGAGGTTAAGGGTGCAAACCTTGCACTTTGTAATAAAAACAAGCCACTCAGTACAGTTGTTAATTGAACCCCTCTGAATGTTTTAGTAGTGGTGTCTCTCAGTATCCCTTCTTGGGAGGAGACCCTCTTAATTAGAGCCTAAAATCGGTGCTTTGATGATTTCCTAAGAAACTGTTGTTTGTACGACAAAAGTAGCTCTCTCTCTCTATTTAAATATAATATTAAAGACAATCAGATGCTCTACAAAACTTATCCTTGTCATATTTTATGTACGACTTGCCGTTTCAGAGATACGGGGTCATTTATAATTTGAAAGATGCTGGAGTAACCGGTTTTAAACTGCATTGATAAGCTGGTATTGTTTGGCAAATTTTCATACAAAATGCTACACCGACTGCTTTTAGAATCAAATAAAAGTTATAAAATGTGATTATGACTTGTGATATAAAATAAATCTGCCCCTTAACCTCTAGTCTCCACATCAGTTTTTCACTTTAAATGCACACTAAAAAAGTATACATCAATTACTATTGCCGGTATACCTAATTGTGAAATTGACAGTTGTCTGCATTGGTGCGCTGTGGGGGCAAGTCAGGCTTTTTTGCTGCGTTGTAATTGCAGAAAAGTCCAGCTGAAATGCTCTGCACTCTGTTTTTTATATGGTGAATGCAGTGACAATTAAAATAATTATGCTAGCGGTACTTTTAAAGGTAGATGTTGAAGCAAATCTAACTTATTCATCGTTTATCATAGCTCTTAGAAATACATTATAAAAAACTATTTCTTTTTTGGCAACCCCTAGGTATAAAAAATTTATTACCTCTTTCGTAGAAAATTTTATTTTTGATGAATTTCTGTTGATACTGTGACGCGCTCGCTGCTTTGCTTCACTTGTGAGAGCGGAAATGTGTAGAGGTCAATCATGTAACCTGAGAGCGGGTGACGAAGACAAAGACCAGCCTACAGAGGCTTGCCGCCGCGCGTGGTGTCATGATAAACCTTTTGCGGCTCGCGCGCTCCTGACCTCCAGCTGACTGAATTTCTGCGTTTATCTGAATAATGTTCTAGTTTTAATCGCCCTTGCCTCTCACAGTGTGACTCAGAGTGCGGGGAATATTTAAGATCTTGGCTGCTAATACTATAAAAGCGCCTCGGGCCTACTGACCGGGAGTTTATGAGAGTCGGTAGTCCGGGCGTTTATACGGCCTTAGTGATAAAGTACGAGCCAGGAGAGCAGCGTGTGGCGCTGGAAATGACCAGCGGAAGGAAAATCTGTGACTGCGAGCATCGGTGCAGTGAAGGTGCGACCGACATGCTGCTGGACTATTGGAGTGGATGCGTGAGCGAAAGACATTCAAAATCATGGCAACAGACGTACTGAACATGTGTTAATGACGAATGTGAGTTAATTGACTAAACCTAAACAGAGAGATAGAGAAGGACTGTATTTAGGATTGTGATAGACATTAAATACTAGGGTAATAGAGATACAAAAAAATAAATAGTGGAGATATATATATGCTGTAAATAATAGCTCTGTATAAAATTAAAAACCTAATGTAGTTCTTTTATTTTCACGAACTCACATACACTCCTCTGGTGTCTTCGTAACGATACAAATTGGTCGTTAGGTAAGCAAGTTAGGTAACAGAAAAACTGGTTTTTCTCCCATATTAATGGGAATGACTTGGTTTCTAAGAGAGGTTGTCGGAGGCATAATAGGCTGTTCAAGGTAGAGTGAGCACTTTCTAAGGTCCTGGTAAATTTTACCTTTAAGCCAGTTTCTGTCTTTCCACCAATTATTAATATTAATATTGCTATGCGACTAATATACATGGTGTAAGCTATAAATTACACTGCACTCAAAGGTTAACGTCTGATGCCGCAATAAAATATACACATGTATTAGTGGTTAATGCCTATGTGGAGGGTCATAAAAGTGCTGACTTTGCCGTGAATACCTTATGTTTGAGAGACATGGTGCACCAACAAATTCACGAATGTAGATAAAGTTCGCTGCCCTATATCCACTAAATCTAACTAAGACTGCAGAAGGTACGAGTAAGTAGGATATTTTCTCCTCGTTTTGGAGCTAGTTTCGTGGCTAGACCACGATGACCCAGTGAAGGTGCGTCGAGAGACACGCGTGTGCGTGCTTGCGGTACTCGCTTGGTGCATGAACTAGCTTGCAAGTCTACTCACAAGCTGTCTCGTGAGCCAGCGCGGCTGCAGAGGAACGCGAGGTGTAGCGTGTGACACGCCTCAACTGATTTCCTACTCACTAAAAACAACAGCTCTTCTGTACAACAAAATATTCACAAAAACATTTAGTTTCAAATACGAGGCGTGTTTATAAGGTAAGTTCCATTTATAAATTGACACCAATCGATACCGAGAATCGAGATAATTGAATGCACTTTTCCATTATTTGGTTCAGTATCTAGTTGATGTCCATTTAGTTGCAGACATGCGCATTGGATGCCACGTGTGAGTTACTTAAAATGAGTGCTACAATAAACAATCTCCCAATTGTGAAGTTCGTGCTGTGATAAGGATTTTTCTTATCCAAAAACAATATTGCAGCTGAGATACATTCGCAAATTTGGGAAGTTTAAGGGTCAAATGCTATGCACGATAATGCTCGACCAAACACAGTAAGTCAAAATGTTTAAATATTGCAGAAATTTCGCTGGGAAATTTCTGACCATCCTTCTTATAGCAACGTTCTGGCACCAAGTAACTATCATTTCTTTATGAGTTTAAAGAAATGGCTTGCGTTGCAACGGTTTACAAATGGGGATGAACTCTAGTACTAGTACGGTAACGTTTCAGGGCACAAGCGGTAAACTTCTTTGACAGTGAGTAAAGGAAACTGGTGACACGCTACCAGAAGTGTGTGGAAATTAATGGCGACTATGTAGAAAAATAAAGGAAATATGTGAATATAGTTTGTCCATAGTAAACCTTATTTACATTTTACAATTTTTGTATAATTCCTAAGCGGACCTTTCTTTAAAAACGCGACTCGTATTTAGCATATCACCACTTCTGAATACTTTTTATTTTCCCTTTTAGTCCCAATTAATATCCGATAGGATCCTAAGTGAAGAACACGTTTATCTATCTCTCTGAAATTGATGCCCATTGAAAAGACTGCATTTCTGCATTTAATACATTTGAAAAAAAAATGTGTATATAGAGTGTGGTAAATTGTGCAGAACATCCCTCCGCAGTTATGTTAACTAATCTGACAGCAAAAGCGTCACGTCAGTCATATATTTGTTAACTGCATGCGAGTAAGAAGCGTGGACACCAGGAGGGCCTACCGCTCCAGCCGGCTTTGGCTGGAGCTCACGATGAACCGCACAGTCGCGTGCGTGTGGCTCGGGAGCATGTTCATCTTATCCACTCACGTTCACCCGTGGCACCATCGTACGGCGAGCTGAATAACTTTCGCTAGTCATCGCTCTTTTGATTCCAACCACCTCCCTCCCCCTGCCCCTGCTCCCGGTGACAATTTGTGACCCTTTTAGAGGAGTGATGGCCAGTGTAACTTACTCCACTGGAAATTGTAAACTAAACTGTGTTTCATATGAATTTTACAGTATTTATTTGTACACTTGCAAACCTCTGTAAAAAAATCAGTAATATCCATCGTAAAAATATTTATTTACAGCTTCACAAGTGCCGTTTTTGTAATACAGGAATAAAAATGTTATGTATTGATCTGTAATCTCGTGAAGTCGACGTTACAAACTATTACATGTTAATATGTTTGCGAATGACGTGCTTTTGAATAATATCC
>NQII01010811.1:0-32835 GCA_002778355.1 Clitarchus hookeri
CTTAAAAGCTCTACTTAATATAAGTCGCCCTAATAAATATCATAGGCACCAAAATAATAAACCGGAAATAATACGTATTTTTCATAAGAACTTCAAGTGGAATTGTGAGAGTTCATACACGAATGTGTTACAGATTGTATTTAATGCTACATTACACAGTAACGCTTAACCCTTATTAATTTGACTTAACTGCAGTAACTGTTGATCACTTATTAAACACGTTCACCAAACTAATGTGACAAGATGGAGGGGATTCATTGACGTCGATTGTCACACATCATAAATTTGAGATTTATTGTTTCTTAATTTTATGCAATGCCAAGGCGGAAATGGTCTCCAAACTGTTGTTATTGTACATATCAATACATTTGTGTGCTTGTAATTATGCAGTCTTACGCCAAAAATACCACATAAACCTGCAATTTAGTGTTTATTATAATTACGTATTATATTTTGCTTACTTCTGGTTTAAAACACAATACTTGAGTTAAAATATAGCCTACATACCTGCAGTTAAAAACGATGTAAATTAAAAAAATATATATATTTATTTGAATGTTTATTGTATTTAATTTTTTTATATAATTAATAATAGTGCAATTATATGTCATAAATACCTATCTAAGCGCATTTCATTTGCGACGTTGTTAGATTTTGTGAAATTTTCATAACTATAACAACAAACATATAAATGATCATCTTTTAGTGTTCTACACAATTCGGAGCTCGCTTGACTGAAAGCAGAACTACTTGTATCATACAATTTTAAAAATAGCAATTCTATAGACTAATTAATGTACGAAAGAGCCCTGTACTGAGAAATAGATACTATGAAACTAAAGTCGGAAGCTTGAATTATATTTTATCACTCTGTTTAGGAATATTCATTGACAATTAAAGAAATGTCAAATTTAGTTTATGAAATAGACGTGTAGGTATTTCTGAATACGGCTGGCTGTAATTTGAAAGTAAACACAATCAACGAGTCTACGACATTCCATACATTACATCTGTGTTTCAGAAATAAGATGAAATAAGCCAGGGAAGTTCAACGAGATAACTATAATTAAAACAACAAATACATACACATTTACATTCTTATGATAAGAAAAGTATGTGTATTCCTCATCCTAACCGTATGTGTGTATTTATAATCAGTAAATGCATGGTGTACATGTACATATAATAAACTATATGTAAATATTCCCATATACACACAAGTGGGATGAGTTACACAAAGCAAATCCATTTTAAAATGTGTTGAAATTATGTAGCCAAGAAATGAAAATTATGGCATTTAATGATTTTTAACTTGTCCCATAACTAGTGTAATGCGACACAGTGTTCCGCGCCCTTCTACAAAGTAGGCTATGTGCCGGAACAAATAAGTATTAGAAAATTTTTATCATCTACCATATTTGCAACTTTTTCGCAATTTTTAAAATTTATCAAACTGATTTGCATGCAACTAATTCCATGTTGTAGCTTGTTTTGCTGTAAAACATGGCGATGTACTGGCTACCAATAAGTAGAGACCTGAAAAATTCGCGGATTCATTTTGGGAGAAGCTAGAATGCAAGATACGTGGGATTATATAATTTCAACCATTGATCCACACGGTGTTTGACGCCTCCTGGAGAACGCTGGCCCAATCGTTGCCTTCCACTGCCATAGCAGACAACCAATGTGCAGGTGATATCTGCATATTTGTCCATACGACTGTGCCATCTAGCCTATAGGTCATTGAACTCGCGAATTTGTCAGGTCTCTACCAATAAGGCAGTGGTGATTTCATCCAAGATGGTCGACCGTAATGACAGCACGACACAATGCATTCCAAAATGGCCGCGCAGAATGACATAGCATGAGGTGATGCAATTCAATATGGCGGTGTACTGACTACCAATAAGGCGGTGTACTGTCTACCAATTGGGCTGTGAAATGGCTACCAATATGGNTGGCGGTGTACTGTCTACCAATTGGGCTGTGAAATGGCTACCAATATGGCGGTGGTGATGTCATCCAATATGGCCACACAGAATTACAAAGCACGAGGTAATGCAATCCAAGATGACAATGTACTGGCCGACCAGAATGACAGAGCACAACATAATGCTATCCAAAATGGCCGCCTACAATGACAGCGTACGAGGTAATGCAATCCAAGATGGCCACCCCGGCTCGCTCACCTCATAATTATGGTGGACAACTCCCTGGTCTCACACCTCTGTCCCCGAATCGGCGTTTTATATCTACTAACAATATAATTGTCAACATAGCACACATACGCCTTGTTAATATTTGTTTTTACTTACATTACAGCAAATAACAGTTGCCCGCCAACAACACCGACTGCTCTGTTCTGATCGGTCGTAGTCTCNAATATGGCGGCATTGATGTCGTCCAAGATGGCCGACCAGAATGACAGAGCACAACATAATGCTATCCAAAATGGCCGCCTATAATGACAGCGCACGAGGTAATGCAATCCAAGATGGCCACCCGGCTCGCTCACCTCACAATATGGTGGACAACTCCCTGGTCTCACACCTCTGTCCCCGAATCGGCGTTTTATATCTACTAACAAATATAATTGTCAATATATGCACACATACGCCTTGTTAATATTTTTTTTTACTTACATTACAGCAAATAACAGTTGCCCGCCAACAACACCGACTGCTCTGTTCTGATCGGTCGTAGTCTCAAAAGTTTTACTTAAGATATAAAATATAACTACTTTTTTCANCAACGCTTACGGAAATTCTTACAACGCACACGACCTGATACGTTACATTGAGAACCAATACATACGAGAACGTGACAGACGTTGTCGTTTGCCAGCGGGTTTTCTCAGGATCTTACATTCCGCCGCTGCTCCATCTTCACTTCATTTCACTCTAACTGACGCTCAAGAAATCCATGTTAGGCGCCTACCAAAACTTTTCAAGTCTACGTCAGCCAGGTGAAACTATATGGAGTTTATTCTACTCAGGTTGGAAAGCTCAAAGCTTTTAGTTTGGCGACTAAACTTTTCGCCGCCAGGGTGCACTAGTNGTTTATTCTACTCAGGTTGGAAAGCTCAAAGCTTTTAGTTTGGCGACTAAACTTTTCGCCGCCAGGGTGCACTAGTGTCACATGTGTGCAGGATTTTTCCCCTTTTTGTATGTAAGTAAATGAGAACTACAACTTAAAAAAATATAGTTATGCAAAATCTTCCTATGAATCGTGTTAGAACCTACATAAGGAATACACTTTGTTCTTTGAACTAGAGTGGAAATATAACGAAAGATGTTCCCACATTAGTATTCTGTTGCAAACTGGATTTCGCAAAACGTTGGCTTACAGAGTTACTTTATTTAAATGTGACCACTAAATGGAAAAGTAAAAAGTGAAATGTTTAAAAACATAATTTTCCGGGCTTTCCTTCAAAAGGAGGAAAGTACGGTGTTCCTATCGATGACAGCTATATTTATTTCGCACTTAAATTCGTAACGTTTTTCCATTGAAATAAGCTTGCTTATAAACGCTTAGTGCTGANAGCTATATTTATTTCGCACTTAAATTCGTAACGTTTTTCCATTGAAATAAGCTTGCTTATAAACGCTTAGTGCTGAGCACAGTTGTATTTTCACTGTTTGCTATTGTAAACACCATCGGAGAGCGTGAATTATTGTTACGAAATAAAGTTAATACTTAAAATCTTGGCTGAGGCAAGTATATACAACAATTTGAGACAAACACGATTTTTCACACATAAATAAACATAATTTCTCCAAATACCGCCCGTTTAAAAGTGACCTCTTTGGAACACCAGTGCACCTTGCAGAGGAAATTTTCTTCAAGCCAAACTCTTCAATAATAAAAAAACATTTTGTTCCTAATCCAAGTATAATAACCTTATATAGGGCCTACAGATTCATTATTGCGCACAAACGATTGTGCGTATACCAACATTGGAGTAAAATACACACTGGCATAGTTAATTTTCTGGTAAAAGATTCTTATTTGTTATTGCAATAATACTGGCNCATTGGAGTAAAATACACACTGGCATAGTTAATTTTCTGGTAAAAGATTCTTATTTGTTATTGCAATAATACTGGCTTCACTTATGCAATTTAATACTACCGAGAAAATAATACGGTAAGCAATTATCAGTTTATGAAGCACGGTGTCGTAGTTGGTAGGCTTTGTTGACAATTCTGCTCTTTTAACTTGATTGACAGTTACCAGCCGTTTTCCATGTCCATGCTTCCAAAGTCGTTACAAAAGATTCGTTGTTTACTATGCAACGAATAGGCCTTAAATGTAATGTGAACTGTATACACATTTGTATATACAAAAATATGAGTGTAGTAAGATTTTGAGTGCTTCGTTTCGAAAATTCTAGTCACAAACTAAGTGCGAAAAATTTTACAGCCCCAGCAAGTACTCTTCCAAACTGCTGGTTTATTAATTATTTGCTTTCATTTCTTTCAAAAGCATTAAAGTTTTTTCTTACTGTTTACATTACATCAATCATTTGCTTTTTTTTTTAATTGTCCGTGCATAAGTATGTAGGTAACGATGTCATGCTGTAGGGACAAAAAAAATTTCCTTTTGAAATTTTTAAAAACATATTTGATAAAGTAATACATTCGAACGATCCCATATCGTTTTCGTAAAAACAGTTTTCTTTGACTTCACATATTGTAAATAAAAATTCGGTACATTGTGAAGAAGCAGAATTATTGCTGCACGGTTGGCAATAAATAATTGTTTATTGCCCCAAATTCAGCCAGCAAATGAGACTCGGGGTCTAACCTGGGAGTGCCAGANCCTTGCTCTACGTCACTGGTAGCCGAATAAATGTCGCACAAGGAAACTCGGCGCTTAACTGGAACTGCGCGAGACGGAACTCGGGTCGTTTCTCGTTGAAGTCATCGCCCACTGCCACACAACTGTGCAGATGGCGTCACACCACGTGCCAAATATATTCCACGTCGCTTGCTTGTGAAATTCCAAAACACGTTTACCATACCTTCCCCTCCAAACATATGGCATTTCTCACCAACTGCTGCAGACCGGTTGAATTTCACAAGTCCTCTGACCTAAAGACCAGGAACTTCAAAGCCCTCTCTGCGTAAACGAGCAACAGGTTGCTTCGGGGTCCCGCCCGCCTGCCGAGGCATCAAAGAGCGTGAGAAGTCCGCGGCTGCGCGTCCAAGGTCNTGCCGAGGCATCAAAGAGCGTGAGAAGTCCGCGGCTGCGCGTCCAAGGTCAATAAGCGATAAGGGCGACACTAACTCGCACGCCTAGTGCCTCGTCGCCCTTACGCGCAAGGAGTGCAGTGTGTCTGTCGTGGTCATGTACTGTGCAAGTTAGATCTGTAACAGTAGGACTTTATTACACGCGACGAAAGCCCATAGATTAAACTACACCCGTGTGTTGTAGTTTTCTCTTGCCGCTTACGGAAACTGCATAGGATCGCTTCAAACATTAGATATTTGACCATTTTCACGAATATTTTCCTCCGTGGATATACGTAATATGATAAAAATAAAAACACAGAGGCAGAGATAATTGTAGTTTTCAGAACACTTATTTACCGAGATACGCGAATACGCGATTTCACAGACTCCTCGTAAGGCCGACTCTGGCTCACTCACCACTTGCTTCATCGCCTCTAAGCGCAAGATGCTCAACTGGCGTGCAGTGTTCTCATAGTGCTGCGAGTACCTACCGGACTTTCAGCGGTGACCCCATAATTTGATTGATGACAAGTCTGTAGCAAAGTTCAATACAGGCTCCTATCGTAGTTTGGCTCGTGTCCGGCTAGTATGTTTTAAGATACGGCNTAGCAAAGTTCAATACAGGCTCCTATCGTAGTTTGGCTCGTGTCCGGCTAGTATGTTTTAAGATACGGCAGTCTGGGGAAGCCGTTTATAACTATACTGAAGGGCTCCCAAAATAATATTTACAGCATGCGTGGTAATTTTAAAGTACCATTCCGTCCTCGTCTGGGGTATTGTGTATTTTCGTAAGTTAACATACTGGCGGGACGTTTAATAGTTTCGCCAAAAAACCAGGATTTCGAACACTGAGCAACGCAGTTCAAGCGCCAGGTAGGGATGCAAGTTTTTTTCTCCTCTGAACTACGCTCACTGATTCGCCCGTCCTAATGATACGTGCTGATTACTGGCTCACACTCGTGCAGGACGGTAAACAAAAAAAAAACTCTAACCTAATCACAAACGCGACAAGCGGTACACGCCGAGACAAAATAAATGTGGAACCATCACCGTCAACGTTGGAAGGCGCAAAATAAGCTGTACCGGGGAGACCTTCCCACTTGTTGGCCACTCACTTTCGATGTCACGAACTACACAATGGTTTGACGTGTACCTACTGTTCATCAAGTAACTAAATGAACTCGCGAAATTTGGTCTCTCTGACAGTCATCGGTTCGGACTCTTCACCACGTTTACGGTGGCGCTTGAAGGTGCCTGACACACAGGTGAACGCTGAGCATATTTCCTGCATTAAACGTGAATTAAAATCCCGACGGGAGAAAAATAATACTGTGGAGTGGAGATATTGTAGATTGGGAAGGGCTTCTTAACGTCCCCCCGGCGTTATGCTTGAAGGCTTATCAGGGAACGGCTTACCAATTAACTTATGACCTAACTTAAACTAACACCCATGCCTTGCCTAGGATTCGAACCCAGAACCTCCCGCGCCCTAGACCGGCGGCGCACCAACCGACTGCGCCACGGGAGGTCGGCTGGAGTGGAGAGATTTGAGCGGATCTTAACATCGAGGTATTGAGAGCCGAAATACTGATGAGCAATCCTACAAACTACTTTTGAAATGACGTGGCCTGACTACACAGTAGGTTCCAAACCACAGACGTTTAGCTCAGAAAAATATTAATAGTGTCGGTGGTGGTGCCGCGTGATAGTAGGGGGGAGGGGGGAGGGGGGTTGAGCTCAAATTATCACCGATAAATCCTCCTCGGCACATCGGTGTATCGCCTTAGCAATCAAGGTCACCGAGGACCTTTTCAGAGTAATGTTATGCAACAATTTCAAAGTGGTGAATCAGTGTACGGTTATTTCTGACAGAGGCGAATTGTAGATTCTGGTGCTGCGCAGGATAACATACGAAAGGAAGATGCCCGAGCCTATTTAAATTCAAACGTAAATGTGTTTAAAATAGTTTGCTTCATTTTTTTTTTTTTTTTTTTTTTTTTTTTTTTTTTCGATTAACCGCTGCTAGAATGAGAAAAATGCAGTGGTTTATTGTTAATAACAGTTTACAGAAGTGTTAAGACTACTGGACCGATTTGTTATTCTGTCGTTTAACCACGGGGCTAGGTTTTAATATTCTGTCTTCAAAGAAATACTACGGAGAAAGACCGTAAAACTTGCACATTTTGTGGGAATTATTTTCAGTTCTTTGGGAAGTGTGTCTGTGAAAACACAATTACCGCTTTCTTTTTTAATATACACAAAAACGCAACGTACACGCACACTAACAGCAACTTTTTTTTTTTTTTTTTAAGAAATAACGCTAAAAATTGTTAAGGGCGTAGCTGACCTTCATGGCTGAAGGTTTTTGGAAATGCCAATGTTACGTTGGATGAAGATAAACAACCAACTGGAAGAAGAGAGCAAGCAGGTATTTCAAATGAACTCAATCATCTCTAGCACTGTGCTTCTTCCCAACCCATTTAAAGACGTTCGAGTTCATACATATGTATGTGTGTATGTGTATATACAGACATACAATATGCATATAGCATATATTGTATATTTGTAGTATATTTTACATTTGTGTAAGTTTGATGAAGATGCAGAAAAGCTGTTAAGTTATTTGAAAAAAAAACTAACAAAGGGATTTTAGGGCGTTTTAAACTTATATTTCTTGCTGTACAGAATTCAAAATTGCACAGGGTTAAAATGTTTCGCTACACTTCAAAATAACTGCTGAAATGCTAAAGAACTGCGCATAAATTTCATGGAAATTCATTACGTGGTTCGCTTGCAAAGTTTAACGATAAAATTCAAATTTAAAAGTTTCCTGAAGCTAAACCCTAATTGCAGGTGAACGAAGTCTCGTATTTCAGAGAAATAGCTTCATGGCGTTTTACAAAGTTAGTTTTTTAAGAAGTGTTAATTTCCTNAACGAAGTCTCGTATTTCAGAGAAATAGCTTCATGGCGTTTTACAAAGTTAGTTTTTTAAGAAGTGTTAATTTCCTATTTATTTGTAATTTTTTATGGAATGCTAATTAATGTGTTAAGTAGTAACATAACATTAACAATCGAATAACAAAGCTCTAAATACGGGTAGATTTACTAATTCCAATGTTTATTAACCTAATTTCCCGTGGAAAGGCTGTCTTATGGCTTACTTTCCTGGGTTTCCCACTTAGAACCTCTGTACCATTAAAACCAAGTCCACCATATTTGGTACACTTGTAACACGCTTTAAGGACCGAGAACATTTTTAGTGTTGAACTACAAGAAATGTTTCTTTTCATTATGACGGGCTATCGAACACAGAATAATGCCTTCTCAGAAACTTTACAACCGGTTTGAACCAGATTTGGTATGCCAACCAAAACTAATTTTTAAAAATTAACAATCTCTGCTTAGTAACTTTAACCGCCTTTTTGCACGATGGACCTAACTGAACAATTGTACTACAGATAAGTTCAGTCATATTTGTTACCACATTAAACGTTTCCATATTTTGATGATCAAAAATATCTCACCATTATGGAGAAAAAATTTCTTGTCGAAATATTTTTTAACACAAAGTCCTACTATTTGCGACATTGAAAGCTTAAATTAGTTACTTGAAAATACATAAAGCTAATTAATTACATCAATTTTTTTCAAAATACAAGTTGTAAAAACCATGCTAACTCAAACGCTGATTATCATACAAAGTCACGTAACAACGTAGTAGCGCGAAAGTTCAGAAACGACGTCAGAGGAGCTGCGAGGGTTGAGCGGCGCCCGCTGATCGCTAACAGCAGGCGCCGAGGACACGGAGCGGAGAACGGTTCCCACGCTTCGTGCGCGCGCGGGCGTGCTTCAAGGTCCGGGACCTCTCCATATCTGCAGCGCGTTTACCCACTCACTTCTCCTTGGCGCCGGCATTTCGACGCAAGAACAGCACACAGTTAACCTTCGTTACTCCATAATGCGATACGCACAACCACCTCAGGTCTTTGGCTGGGAAGGGGAAGAGTATTTTATTTTTGTGACAAACACTATTCCACATTTAAGCATTACGAGTGACGTCATTTTCAGTGTTTTATACATACATAAGGTATTAAAAGCCCACTCCATATTTTACTTTTGATTTTAGACTTGGCATAAGCTTCCGTCAACTATACGAAAAGCAAGTTACCCAGAAGGCAGAGCTCGCCTCCAAACAGCATCTTAAAAAGTGCTACCCTTTTAGTCTCATTGACCATTGAACAAAAAGCGAGAAGAAATAAGGGCACCTTGAAGTGGCCTGCAAATATCGATATGTACTGCTCTAAGGTATGGCTAAGCGTAAAGCATCTGTAGTTCCAAACCTCGAAAAGATATGTTCCTCAAGGGATTCAGCCACAGTGCGCGTTAAAGGTTTGGAATCGGAAAGACCACACAAAGCAGTTGATGAAATATATTAAAAAATCCTGAGCCACAAGTATGTATGGATTACCCTCCTTGGTCACTGGCAAGAACCTAGAATGTCTACTGCTAACATCTAAAATAGGGCTCTACAGAAACCGCACACTATGCTGCGATGTCGTGTGAACATTGTTCCAATTAAATTTACTTTATTCTTGAGTCAAAACTTAATTCTAAAGAATATATTTTTTCGGTAGATTACTAACGAAATTCGACAACACCGCATATTAAAACTGGCATTATATAATGGTTTCATTTTCAAATACTGTTTTTGCTGGTATAGAAAATGGATACAAATTTTAATGGACCAAAATAGTGCTTGTGATTAAAAAAGATTATTTGTCTTTACCTGATTCAGAAAAATTCATTCGTGTTGATTTTATTAAAAGGGACAGAAGTTGTTTTTACAAGTTCGTGTGTGGTTAGACTACACACAGGCCGCAATGTTCATGTGTAACATGTCAAACGAAAATTAACCAGTACAATACAAGTCAATGTGTACAGTTAATATAAGAAAATAGCTTTGAAACCACGTTTACANAACGAAAATTAACCAGTACAATACAAGTCAATGTGTACAGTTAATATAAGAAAATAGCTTTGAAACCACGTTTACAAGGAATTTTCGCTTCTGCACGAATTAACTTTACTACACTTAAGCACATTATGCACGCTCGTTACAAGACAAACAAACGGAATCATATTGGCGAGATAGATGGCGACCAAGTTCGCATAAACTCGACTCATTTACTCTCTGTGGCATGATCAGGCCAATGGTAAACGGTGCAAGGATACAAAATAGGCACAAAAATTAGATCCTAACCACGGCTTTACAAGTGCTCAATTAACCGCTAACATCCCATACTAGATAAACGCATTCAGTAATTAAGGCCACCTTCATCTTTTAAGCTCCCTGACCTAGACTTGGGAAGGTTCCTGCAAACAAATCGCGATAACCAGACGTCGGGCGAACCGACGCATTCGTGCTCCAGATATCGCGATGTGGAGCAGTTGAAGCAAAACAGAGCGGCCGAAAGTAGACTGACTTCGGATGTACGCCGATGCACCAGGCGGAGCGAAATGAACGACTTTTGTCTTCGCGTAGAGCACACGTACGAGAATACANGGATGTACGCCGATGCACCAGGCGGAGCGAAATGAACGACTTTTGTCTTCGCGTAGAGCACACGTACGAGAATACATTCCAAGGCGCTGATCATCAACCTATTATCGAGTATCGTACACAGATTTTTCTTTTTCCTAAACTACCACAACATAAAGTGCTGAAGTGATGTTCCGTCGTAGAGACGGGATCCAAGTGCGCCTCGGGGCTGAGCCCCATACACCAAAGTGGAAAGGTAAGTCATGCACGGAGGCATGCATCGCGGCAGAAAGGGACGGAGGAGAGAGCGTCATTACTACCTCTCTGAGTGTACTGTACTATAACTAAGCCTACAACTACAAAGTGAGAGGGAAAAACCGGCACAAACACCGTAAACACCTTCTATGCAGAATACAAGTACAAAACTTATTCATGCATTAACATAAAATGCTACAGGAGCAATATGAGTGGGAACCATACTCTTTATAAACGAAGGTTAAAAAGTTAGTACGGAAGGGGGAAGGGGGGAGTGACTTCCATTGGTTTATAGAGCTGTCTTAACCAGAGTCATTCCATTATATATCATAAGTCTCCCCCCCCCTTTTTTTTCTATCTCTCACTGAAACAACTGTTTCTTCGTCCTTACAACAGTCTAACGTACGAGTCTTCCTTTCTTTGCGACCACAAGATTCCAGCACGACCGCAGAAGGCGGTCTATAAGAGGTCGTTCTAGCATTCCAGTGGTCGCGAATCAACGACCAAGTCCGCCGTTCGAGTTACGTAGCAGCGCAAAGAGGTGATGGTCATAAAGTGGTTGCTAGACATGTCCGCCTGTAAATTGCAAATCGCACACTCCGAGAATTACATTGTATGTGTGTCTGCCGAGAGTCCTGAATATCCGTCCCGTCATAAATATCAAGTTCATATACACAAAATAATTAGTAAAACGTAATTATTTTACTAACTCCCAGAATATTTCCTTGTACGCAAAAATTACTCAAGACACCTTGGAATCGTGAAATATATACAAAAAAAATCATGTGAAAATACATGATTTATTATAAATAACTGACATAATAGTAAACCATGTCTCTTAGTGATCCAAAACATCAGTGTGCGCCCCTCAGAGGTCCCTGCACAGCAAAATGCGCCATAAGTTATGCGTAAGCTTAAGAATTATTACGAGATGTAAAGAATAACACGACGCTCTGTAAATAATTCTAAGTACCGTTTCACGCCAGAACCTAGCAGGTCGTGTGCATAAAAACGACGCACGTGTCAACCTGTTTACAGTTTTAACTCCGAACTTAATTCACGATCAGAAGAGTCATTCTCGATAATGATGAGACTATAAATGCTTGTTGTTATGGAAGAATGCTACGTGGTTGACTATCAACAAAATGTACAGAGGGTCGCAAGAATTATGAATGGTGAATATAAAAGGTTTGCGAACAGCGGTAGCTACATAATTCTCAAGTAATTATGTTTCAATTGTGAACCCACTGCTAAAACTTGGGTTTGCAACACAGCCTTAATAGGGCGCTTGTTTCTAATGTAGCGCATCAGTACGAACCCTCCGCGAGCATTAGCCTAATAACTTTTTACAGTAAAAGTAAAATTAAGTATGATTCAATCAATTTAAAAAGGGGGGACTGGGGTTTTTCCAATGCTTTCTCTCCTCAGAAAAAAATGTGAAATTGCGACGTTCAAAATACATATGTTAAAATATATATTTGTAATTTGAAAGGAGGCTCCTTTAAACTATGGGAAGCAAATACGCCCTACTTCCTTACACGAGTAGACCCAGAACTAAGTATTTACCAGTTCGGTTCTGTGCTAATGAGGTGATAGACGTTTCGCCATTTTCAACACAGAGAGCTGCACCGAGAGGGCGTAAAACTCAAAACGGATCTTCGACTCCCGCCAAGCAGCCGTCGGGAGGACAGAAATACGCCTTCGAACAAGATTTTTCTTTTTCACAGGCACACGCTTGTTCCCGGACTTCTCGAAGGCGTCGAGGGCCCGCGCAGAAAACACAACGAGGGCTTCCTGTCGGTTACTGCAGGCGCGTCGGCAGGCCGCCGTCATGTTTACAGCTGGAAGCCGTAGCGACGTACAGTCGGTTCACGACTGGAAGAAGCTTTTGAAAATCAACCTTTGAAAAAACACCCTAGCCGTTAGCGACATGCATATAACATTACAAACAGCGGCGAGCGCGGATACAGTTATGCCGTTAGGTTGCCAGCACAAAGAGAGGAAATAGTTCCAAAGTTTTAACGTAATTGTTAATTTATCGCTTACAAATGGGTGTCGAAAAGAATTGTATCTTATTATGCCAATTATCAATGACGTGATGCTAACGTATTTAGATTTAAACGTTTCTTGCATATTCACATTATCACGCTAAAGGTGAAAGTAACACGGCCATTTGTTTACTAACCTTCGTAGTCCTTGTGTTGTTGACACACGTGCCAGAGAATTTGTGCGATTATCTCGTTTAACCTATAATAATTCATTTATCTGCGTTTTTTTACTAATATCCGATCTTTATTATTTGGTTTTTAATAACGTATGATTTTAATTTGTGCTCACTTTCAGTTCTAATTTCTTTTGTTTTTGTGTGTTTCGTGCACGTGTCTTACCTTTGCCACTCTATTCTAACGTTGCAGTATTTGCACATACGAATTGTTTTCACATTGTCGAAGACGTAGAATCCTTCACTCGCAAACTCTGCCGTCCTGTCTAAAACCGCCACAACCATTTTTAAATAACGTTTTACAATTGCGCGAAACATCCGACTCAACCACAGCGCCATTTTAACGTCTGTCTGTACTCTGTAGCAATTTCGATCAATACTGATGATCTTGCCTTCGATGTACGGGAATTTATCGAAAGTCACTAACATCGATNTATTTGTCTTGTTTTACTAATATCCGCTCTTTATTATTTGGTTTTTAATAACGTATGATTTTAATTTGTGCTCACGTTTAGTTCTAATTTCTTTTGTTTTTATGTGTTTCGTGCACGTGTCTTACCTTTGCCACTCTATTCTAACGTTGCAGTATTTGCACATAAGAATTGTTTTCACATTGTCGAAGGCGTAGAATCCTTCACTCGCAAACTCTGCCGTCCTATCTAAAACCGTCACAACCATTTTTAAATAACGTTTTACAATTGCGCGAAACATCCGACTCAACCACCGCGCCATTTTAACGTCTGTCTGTACTCTGTAGCAATTTCGATCAATACTGATGATCTTGCCTTCGATGTACGGGAATTTATCGAAAGTCACTAACAATCGATTGTAAATAGACAACAACTATCGATTCATCAAAATACTCGCATTTTGGGTTTATAGAATGAAATGTTTTTCGCGGGCATCGCATATTCTTTTGTGTGAAATTCTCAAGATTAAAAACTTTACGCTTGTGGAATACCCATTAATAATATATACATGCCTTTTATAATGAGTACGTTCATGTACGAACACATCTAAACACACAGTGGAATGTAAACATTGCCATGTGACTGCCACATGGCAGTTGCATGGCAATGTTTGTTTACCTTTGGCGGAAGGATACGAAATGGGCTTGACAGTAAATCTTTAGCAGGGCTTCAAGAAAGTCTCTTCCAGTCGTGAACCGACTATAAGCATGTCGAGGAGCAGAAAAAAAAACCTCCGTCCCGCCAGATACTGCACCGCCCCTGCCGGGTTTCGCAGCGCACTTCACACGCACGAGGCCCAGTCCACCTTCCACAAGGCGCGTGCATTCTAACATTGGAATGATGCAGAGGTAGGTACGGCTTAACGTCTCGTCGACAGCGAGGTCATCAAGCCGGCCCCACACGATACCCATTTCCGTAGAAGTTTTCCTACAAATTTTCATGCTGGCGTTTCTGCTCCCGTGTAGGTTACAATCCAGCCCCCCTCCGGAGGGGTCTGGCTCCGGGTATAACAGCTTCCGTACCCGTGGGCATGACCGAAACGGTAACAGAACGTGGTCTTAATTTCTACTGTACCCACGGAGATGCGACAGACAAGATGGCGGACACCCGAGTGACAACCTCAAGCCGTACATGCCCGCTTACGGAAAGGTTACGGGTTTACACGAGGCGGAGGGATATCCTGCAAGTATAATATAAGCAGGGCTTCCGAAAAGTTGGAAGTAACGGTAAATGAACAATATAAGCATGCTGCCACACAGTCCACACGCGCCAGACAGGCTACTCGGAACAGCGGCAGAGCCCACCGGCGCGGCGCGGCGGGGCCTCTCGCACCTGACGGGCGCGCACTGCGCCTAGATGACCCGGTGCATCACCGCAGTTTCGTCACGCGAGGCCGCGTTGGCTGATGCAACAGTGCAACACATCGACCTGCGAACGCTTCTACAGCGTTCATGCAACTCACTATAAAAGGCTGTTCACGATAAAACGAGCACTTTTGAAATCAACCTTCGGAAAATACCACTGCTCCTACCTGCACGTAGTTTACGAGGCGCACCAAGTGGCATGCGCCCAGTAAAACTGGTAACGATGGAGGGGAAGTGGTTCCATATCTAAACGTTGGATTTGTCGCAGAGCGGGAGCACCCGCAGGAAACCCCAATACTTCATGACAGTGATCTTCAACTCCTCTTTCTTCCATTCCACTCATTCGAGCAGAATGAGTCTTACCAAATAGCTTCAAGCAGCAGAGTACAAACAAATAAAGCAGTCGCAATAAATTGCGAAAATTCAACCCTCCCCTGATGTGAATTGCAATACCAGATAATTAACCCCCAAAATGGTGAGAAATGATCCAACAAACTGTTAGTTTTTTTATTTCTTTATCTCCGGGCTTATTTTGGTTTTTTATTTTTTTCTCATTAACTGCCCATATCAAAAATACAAGCATTATAAAAATACAAGCATTATAAAAATAAAAGAAGCCAAACAGACTTTGCAATATATGTTACAATTATGTTTGTTATGAAAATTACAGGAAGTTACATTTAATAATGGGCTCCCATAGCAATACAAACTAAGTCCAAATATTATAAAATTGCAAAATTACAGAGTATATAAAAACATAATCTTAAAATTTTCCCTCTACATGCCCTATAAAATGCCCTCATCAAACGCGGCAGGACATGCCTTCTGCCAAGTTATAATGTTCTAAACGTGACAACCCCTTTCATAGTCGGGAAATACGTTGACCAGGGTGTTGAGGAACGTCCCAGATGGTTTCGTTGTGGTTCAAAACAACATTCAAATCTTGACGACGTCAAAGGTAGAGTCGGACGGTTGCNGGGGGGGGGGGGCAGCCTCGAGCCTCCACGCCGACAGTCAGCGCTCGCCTGTCACGCACCCGCATCTGCACCAACGTCCACGACGACTTACGTCTAACGGGTCACCAACTAAGCCTCAGCTCCGTCGTCGATCTATCCCCGTGTTAGGACGTACAGTTCCCTGCGCTGATAATGCTGGATGTACGGTGTTCCAGCACCGTCACAAATTACAAGTCATAGGTAAACATTTGTAAAACCGTAATAATTTTCTTTAATGCATGTGAATGCAACAATTAGCATATTTTATTTTAAAATATTCACTTTTCTAATAATTTCACAGGTTCACTTGATTGACGCATGAATAAAGTGATCGTGTGGCGGAAGAAAACGCAATGTTCATACACGCAGATCTGCTCGTTCCGAAAGTTTTCACGAGTCAAATGGCACTTGTTGGATCACACATTGCTACTGCAAGGCTTTTCCCGGCATTATGCTATCAGGAAACCAATTCACTCGTCGCGGAAAACACGCAGCCACAAACAAACCTTCCCCGCGCTTTATACGCAAGAAAGATGACATACATACTTATCTTGAATCTTCCTGCACGCTGGCGTCCTGCGCGTTTGGAAAGCTCCGAGCTACGATCCTGGAAATACTCCACTTCAACAAAAATAATTCAACAATGAAGAATGCATTGAGAGCACCCCAGATAGCATGTAAGCTTTCAGCAAGCTTGTCTTATCATATGTCGTTCAAGCTTGATTCAAGCGAAATGTCTCATGACCAGCACATACTTGCTGATTGCCAAACTTGTAGATGGCTTGAATGTTGCCAAAGCAAGCTTACAATAAAATTTTTACTCATCAAGCTTGCTACAAGCTTGACCTGTGGTGACTAATTAGAGTCAAGCTTTATTAAAAATTATCGGCTTGTACAGCAACCGTGATTAAAGCTTATAGGCTTGTCGTGACAAGCCAGTAAATTAGCATCAAGCTAACTAGTCACCTCGTGTCAGGCTCGTAGCAAGCTTGATCAGCTACACCTACCGCAAGCTGCAAGTATAATTCAACACACACGCGCCAGTCGTGAGAAATCTGGCTTGGATCGAGCCTGGATCGCACACGACGTGGCAAGCTTGCTCGGAAAGTCAAATGTCGGCATGCCGCAAGCTTACACGGGATGTTTGTGATCCCGCCGCGCATGTCAGCAACGGCGGAGCACTCTGCTGGAGGCACATCCCACGGCAGTCTCATACTCGGCCCAGACGGCGCCGCGCTGCCAACCTCGACCAACAGCCCGCAGTCACGCGCGCCAGCCAACACGGCACGGCACAGGGAACTGCGACAGATCTCCGCGCGTCATTCTTGGTGAACAGCCGGACTGATCGTGAACACGATCAGCTGATTCTGCGCGAACGCTGATCGCAAACGCGTGCTCTCGCATGGCTTGAACAGTCTGCCTGCTTTAATTACCACGTGCCGAATGCCTTCGTAATTGTCAAATGAATATGCCTGTCGAATTGAATTCCAAATAATTTGTATAACGGTGTAACTGAGTGTTCGCGCTTGAATATATAAGTACGCAAACTGTGAAACAGTTAAAAATCACTCGAACCACTATTCTGCTACACGCCATTTCGGAACAAAAGGCAATTGGACTAAATTCAGTCCATAATCTAAAGAATTCCTTTACGGAATGACTAACGTACTGCAAACGTGGACAATTAACGATGGGTATAATTAAACATTCCCACTATATCCTTGCTCCGATAGAAATAAGACTTTTTTTATAACTGCAGGTATGCCAAATTAGCAATTTTTTTTTTTTTGCAAACTGTAATAAATAGTTTGGGTCTAATAAATTACTGTCCAAAAACTCGCTTTCGCGTGTATTGTGTCTACCCAGTTAGTTTAATAATTTCCATTTAAGAAAACACGCATTTCCCGAGGGACACAAACGCCAAACGAAACAGAAAATTCTTTCTAAACAATAAAACGCGTTGTTCGTTGAAACAGTAACAGTGCTACATAATGTTTCGTTAGTAACTGTATAATTTAAAAACAAAAAAATTGTATTAAAAATATCGAAGTAAATTTTTATTACACTCCGCATTCGTAAGTAACCCTACAGCATTTATTCTGATAACGTTTTTTTTTTTTTTTTTTTTTTTACGGATATTGGCTGAGTTGAAGTTGTTTGGTGAATTTTCCTATTTACGGCAATTCGTTGTGTGTTAAAATTACCAGTGCAGAAGTTTGCTTACATCGCTATTACTTTAGTAAACTAACAAACTCTTGCCATTTTTGGCTATGAGTATGTTACAAACATGCCGATTCTTGGTAACTTACGACAGAAGAGCTCACGTTTGTGCATAATCAGCTGTTCGCTCCCAGCATGCAATACGAGCTGAATTCGCGGAGTCTACTACTCCCAGCATGCAATACGAGCAGAATTCCCGGGGTCTACTACTCCCAGCATGCAATACGAGCTGAATTCGCGGGGTCTACTACTCCCAGCATGCAATACGAGCTGAATTCCCGGGGTCTACTACTCCCAGCATGCAATACGAGCTGAATTCCCGGGGTCTACTACTCCCAGCATGCAATACGAGCTGAATTCCCGGGGTCTACTACTCCCAGCATGCAATACGAGCTGAATTCCCGGGGTCTACTACTCCCAGCATGCAATACGAGCTGAATTCCCGGGGTCTACTACTCCCAGCATGCAATACGAGCTGAATTCCCGGGGTCTACTACTCCCAGCATGCAATACGAGCTGAATTCCCGGGGTCTACTACTCCCAGCATGCAATACGAGCTGAATTCCCGGGGTATACTACTCCCAGCATGCAATACGAGCTGAATTCGCGGGTCTACTACTCCCAGCATGCAATACGAGCAGAATTCGCGGGTCTAGTACTCCCAGCATGCAATACGAGCAGAATTCGCGGAGTCTACTACTCCCAGCATGCAATACGAGCTGAATTCGCGGGGTATACTACTCCCAGCACGCAATACGAGCTGAATTCGCGGGTCTACTACTCCCAGCATGCAATACGAGCAGAATTCGCGGGTCTACTACTCCCAGCATGCAATACGAGCAGAATTCGCGGAGTCTACTACTCCCAGCATGCAATACGAGCTGAATTCGCGGGTCTACTACTCTTCTGAGCGACTCGTGACACGCCCACGTAGCTCTACAAACACCTTCTCACCAGAGACACAGTTATTGTTACATTACTTATTTAACGCCATATCTACATTAACGTCTTTTCTTAAATCATTACGGATTATCTTCAGTGGCATCAACCGTAGGTTTCCATTTTGTTACTGAGAGTTTCGGATTCTAGTTGGTGGCAAAGATAAGTAATTTGTGTTTATCGCCACTTCTGTTAATTTGTCATTGCAGTTCATTTGCTTTTAAATGTAAGTCTGCACAGGCTATCCTATACAAACTCATTTTCCTTCTCCCCAATAAAATATATTCTCCCGTGTACAGCCGTACACTACAGTTCTCTCTTGCTAATGCATTTGCGAGGATTATTTCTTTCGTTTTGGATATATATAACTTGGTTATATGCCCAAAACTGAATGCATTCCTTCGGTGCGATTGATCTCCTAATTGATGAAATCTGCAGGTTACGTTGTTTGAAGGGTGTAGTAAAAATAAAACTATAAAATAACGTCCGGTATTATATGTAAGTTTTTTTTCTGTCTGAGTAAATTTTAGCGTATTAGTTTCAAGCTGTTTTTGCATTATAATTTCGCATCACAATAATAACTTAAATTTATTTTTACGTTAAAGGTTATAAAAATAACGTACATTACTGTTCAAAATAGGCATATAAATCTGACAAAGTATTAAAACTTATGATATAAACTTTGCACGTATGTTTAACAACTAAAAAATGCTGAGATACTTTTATTTTCCATGTGTCAAAATGAGCACAGAATTTTTAAGATTCTTGGCCCGAAACAACCTACGCGGAACTTTAAAAATAAAGAGAGTTGAGTGGCAGAGGTTTGGGCGGCTCTTAACAACGAGGTCTTGAGAGCAGATGAGTGTGAAACGAGGTGGGAACAAGCAGCGCCCGAGAAAACCCGCCAACCAGCGGCACAATTCCCACGTGCGAAAACCCGGGGCGATCTCGCCGGGGATCGAACCCGGTTTGCCTTGGTAGGAGGCGAGCGCTCTAGCAGCTACACCACCGCGGCCCCTAAACTCATTTCGGAATTCCCCGAATTATTATACGCTTTCCAGGCGAGAACTGCATCGTTCTACAAATTACTTGTTTTCAGGGTGGTATAGAAACAATACAGTTCATTTTAGCGGAATTCGTCTTTAAAAAAAAATGTTTTGTAGGACTGAGTACTTCACACCTGATAAAGAGAAAAACTCATTATCACGTCACGCGCTGAATCTGCTCTAGGCTGCAATCCCTTAGATTGAAAAATATCAACGCCGATGGAAAAACAAAATTGCAAGCAACAATTTTTATGTTGTGACTGCAAAACGCGAAACTGAGATTGAAAGGCACTTTCTTGGCCCGAACAGCTTGTTTACCTGCGAGTACAACGGGCAGGTATTTACAAGGAACTCTACCAGTACGTTCATTTTCTAGCAAGCCGGATTCGTCAAAACATTTCGCAACAAAATATTTATAGACCGCGTGGTGTAATAGGAAGGGCCATCGCTTGCTGTTTCTCAGGAAAGAGGGTGCGTAACCGTTAGGATTTCGCGTGGCGCGGTTGACGACAGGAAGCCAAATGCGACGGGACATCCCCGTCACGGTGCAATAACACGAACCACGTGGTTTACCCTCGGGGGTTAACCAATTCGACCTCATTGTCGCATTGGGGTCTTGGAGATGACTGACGTCTTAGCCCACTAAGCCCTCGAATGACTCACGAGTTGTTAAGACATACAGCAATATGACCCTTACAGCATTATTTCATTCCTGGAATAGGATGTTCGCGGTAAAGTAAGCAATTTCGAAACCAACGTTTGAAAAAAAAAAAAAATCACTACCCGTTTATTGCATACAGTATGTCACTTTTATTCATACACAATCTCAGCCATTATAAAATAATCTATTTTCCGTTAAGTTATTGCAATGATTGCATAACATGTGTTTATATTACAGATAGCACAATGTGCAAACCCTAGTGCATAAAATACTTTCGTTCAAATGCAGTCCCTCATTTAAAAAAAAAAAAAGGAAAGCTATTTGTAACCCCCGAACGAAGGTAATTGTGTTATCCGTACACTAGTGCTCATTTAGTGGTTTGTTGGCCTTGTGTCTAGCCTGAGCAGTTGTGGGACGCATGTGCGTTTAGTTAGTTGTCGCTGTCTCGTACACAACCTGCAGTGCTTTCAAGAAAATGCGTAAGAATTTAGTTCCGAGCCGAAAGATAAAATTATAAATTTAGCACTTAAATAGACACTCCTTAAAAAGAACAGGGCCAATCTTTAATTTAAGCCATGCAACTATACAGTAAATTGTAAATAAATTTCAATGTCAACGATCGGTTAAAGAAAACCTGAACATGAATACCTGCGTCCTCAGAAAAAAAAACTTACTATAGCCTGTTCGCGGTTTCTTCAAACTTTTTGAATCAAACCTTCGAAAAATCACCCCATGTATGACATACCTGGTTGTTTTTCATATACGCTATGTTTCAGAAGCGTTTTAAACTTGCGTTGAGATAAAAGTATATTAATTTTGGTTAAATTGAACATTTAATTATACCTATTTAATCTAAAAACTATAATATTTCATTTATAATTAATATGAATTAATACCGGGATAAAATAGGTGTGTTGGCAATGCCTGGTAAGAAATAGTTCTCATGCAAAATGTGACTAAACTGAGTGCGCACGAATGCGGTGCGTTGTCCCTACGGTGTAATTTTCCAGGCTTGGTTAAGCTTTGTTTGCGTCAGGCGGAGGGATATCCTAGAAGGAGAACTTTAGCAGGGCTTCAGAAGAGTTGGAAGTAACCGTGAATGGACTATAATTCTGCGGCGAATAAAATCAATTCCCCGTACAAGCGATCCTAAACCATGCACGGAAATGTAGATTCCTAACGTTCTGAGAAAATTCGCCTGGTGTTAGGTAGGCACGGCTGTAATAGCAGGTTAACAAGAAGGAGGCCCTATGTTAGTGAGAATATACACGCTGCAAGACTGCTCTAATTACCAGGAGTTTTGGAACAGTGTCATCTGGTCAGACGAGATTAAAATAAACATTTTTGGCTCGGATAGTCCATAGGGCATAGATAACACGGCCCATGATGTTACCAACACTCTTCTCCCAGTTAAACATGGGGGAGGTCCCGTTGTGGTTTAGGGGTGTATGTCTGCGAAAAGTGCTGGGATGGCACAATGGACAAATTTGTATACAACAACACTCTAAAGAAGAATGTCAAGCAATTAGAAGAAAAATCAGGAATGTTACCTTCCTACATTCTCAATATGACAACGACCCGAAATACAAAAGTGGGGTGAAAGTGATTAGCAGAGGTGGGATTGATCACACGAAAATGTTATATCAATATTAATGTCAGATATGGTACCTGACCCAAGCATGTACAGAAAACTGTCATGTTATCAAAGCCACCCCTGCTGATCATTTTAACCCCACCTATGTACCTGGCCTTAACATGTGATCATGTGCACAATCTCACCCCTGCTGATCAATTTCACCCCACTTTATGGTAGTCTAAGTAAAAAAAAAAAAATTGTTAATTGGGAACATTTCAAAACAATTGATAACTCCTCCTCATTCTGCTGACCTCAGCCCCAGTGAACATCTACGGGCATCTCTGAAGTCTTCTAGTACACAGCAGCAAAGATATTCCCATGGTGGAGATGAAAAGAGTTGCGACTGAAGAATGGCACAGCATCAGTCGTGGAAGTTGTGAGACACTAGTCAACTCCACGCAGCACCGATGCTAAGTAGTTATCAAAAACCAAAGGTTACTCCACAAGATATTAGAACTTCTGTTTTACGGATTCCATTCGTTACTTGTGTCGACTGTATGAATAACTACATGACATAGAAATGTGCGAATTTCTCAGTTTTATTTCGTATTTTTGATTACCTATTTGTAGAAAGTATTTACTTGTTTGTAATGAGTAAAAGAAATAACGCAATAATTTTGTTGAGCGAAAGACACAGAAAATGTAATTTAACTATCATAAACATATTGTCACGAAATCGAAATGTATGAATAAGAAAGTGACATACTGTACATTCTACCGTACGCATCGATATACGCTAATCACGGTAAATTGAGAACTTTTTGAAGACCTCTCATTTGGAATAATCAATTAATGTATTTTATTGTAGCCTAGGACGTTAACTTTCGAGTAGGTGGTATATATATATATATATATATNAATGTATTTTATTGTAGCCTAGGACGTTAACTTTCGAGTAGGTGGTATATATATATAAACTGTGTTTATTACTTATATGGCTATATATATATTTTAAACAGCGGCGGAAGGATAAAAAAATGGTTGATAGAAAACAAGTAACTAGGGCCTCAAAAGTGCTCACTTTACCGTGAACAGCATATATACAGGCTCCCAGCTAAGTTGGCAGCGAATTGAGAGAAATAATTTAAAGTCTTAAAGTTACATTGTGGGTTAGTTTTTTTAAATTTATGATAAATTAAGTTGCTTCATTTCGTTGATACACATTAGAGTACGAATTTAAACATTAGTAACGCATCTACGGTCCTAACAGCTGCACGTTTTCACATGACTGACGCATGAATAAATAAAAAAATAAAAAAAATTCCCAGCTAAAGGCGAATATACTGTAGATGGCAGAGGTTCTCCACGTGTCTACAAGCCCTTTGCATTTCGCCAAGCCTCGCCTCCGGTTTGTTGTTCTGTTTGTCCGAACAAGCCTGGATCTTCCAAAATTAACTTGCGTACGTGAGCGGTCCTGGACGGTTTGAGTACTGCGAGGGGCGGAGGAAATTTATAAAAATAATACTCCCAAAACATTGCCGTTTTTAATACTTTTATTTAGTTGTTTGATGTCTTCCTTTATTGCAAAACAGAACAGTGCACTAGATCACAATTTAAAGGAAGTTGTGCAAAAAAAAATTTATAAAATTAATTTTTTTTTTATGTTGTTCTTACGCAGTTGGTAAAAGTGGTTTTAAGTGATACAAAACCCAACTTTCGCGTTTTAAGGGTGAAATAATGACCACGAACCGTGTACGGTATGAAACAGGCGCATTCTGTGAGTTGCGCCTTCGGTCGCTGCTAGCACACCGTCATTCCACGACCGGCTGCGTACGAAACTACTCCCAGTGCACACGATCTAACATTAACGCATGCTATAGACTGGCCACGGTTAATTGACAAGTTTTGAAAACCCCGCTCCAGATATACTTTTCTATCCTTCCTTTTCTGAAGCCCTGCTTAAGTTCTACTTTTAGGATACCCCTCCAACTCACGCAATGTGCTGTTCTAAAGAAAGCCTGAACTTGTAAGGAACTTAAATGCGATACCGGCACGCCAATTCGTACCCTAATGTGATTTGCCATAAATTAAAACTTTACACTCGCAATACAACGTCAAGACTTGGAACTATTTCACTTGCTTCGCTGCCAACTGAATTGGGACCCAGTGCGTACGGTTGCATATATTCAAATTAAGGGGGTGAGTGCATTTTTATATGTTGTTTTCTAAAGTGCTCAATTTTCCGCAAACAGCCTATATGGCTGGGTATTTCAGTAACGGTACAAGTCTCACTTGAAAAATTTCATCAATGATAGCGTTGTCTGTNGGCGTCTCTTTATCCTGGGTCGTCGGAGATACACACGGCAACACACTCACCTCCATGAATACCGTTACTCTGCAGTTTTTATTACATTTTGTCTGATACTTCCAGTGGCGCTGATAAAGCAATGAATGCATGTTCTGGCAGTGAACCTTGTGGGCAAATCAAACCTTCAACAAAATACTAAACATTCTCGCGAACACGAGTTTCAACAGAGTAATAAATATAATACCTTCCTGGGGCTACGGGGGGATAACTCGAAACCCAGAAATGTGTTCATGTTTAACTGCTAAATATACAGATACAGTTATTATTTACGATATCTAACGAGCAGGTCATACCAATTGGGAGCACAGACGCGGTCTGAGTCAGGATATTCCAATCTTACGCCCATGTACTTTACGAGACGAGGTGTATCGCACAAACTTGGTGGTCGGGGGTGCAGAATTGTTTCAACTCTATTTCTGTTGGCATAACACTTGGAAAACAACAAAACAAGTTTCAAATACAACTGTTCCACCTTAACGTTTATCTCATACTATTAACCTACCCTGACTGAATGTGTTGCGGTGGCGTTCTGAGGTAGGGACCCGACATAACGCATCTCAAGGCTGAGTCAGCCACAGTATGTCTATAAGGAAAGGTAGTATGTGCACGCAAGACAATGAGGATTGCGGCAGAGAGGGACTGGGTTTCCATAGTTGCGACTAGCACTCTACGTTGGCTAGCTAGTATTATACTAATAAAGGCTAACTTTTCTGAGTGTACCCAATACTGCACCAACACGAGAGGTAAGAACCGGCGTAGACTCAGAAAAAAAAACTCTATGGAATACGAGTGTAAAACGCTATGCAACTAAAGGCATAAAAAAAGCAATTAGATATAGAGGAGAGAATTGAATATTTGTACAGGGCTGAGTAGTAAAGCATTTGCAGACCAAAGCAGTTATGCGCTGCTTTCGGTAAACCTGCCACATCGTCGTCAGACTTCTCTTACTTACTCTGTACACTGCACAGTAAACTGCTGACGAAGTTAAGTTTTTGAGGAGGCAGGGGCTCAGAGGAGTGTGATAAGCANCCCCCCCCTCTAAAAATCGCATCTTCCCTCTTTTCTGCGGCTATCACTGACCGATCCAAGAAACGTGACCTTTTCTTCTTGACGGCCGGTGTGTGTTTGCGGAGTGACTCCTGCTCTCCCGCAACTGCGTCCCTTCGCTTCTCCATCGCATGGCCTCACTTCACGTCGTCCCTCGTAACAGTTACGATCGCCAATGGGTAATAAAACGCAATTAATGTTGTTGACTGCCTGCTGCCGAAATGAGAAGGCAGATTTATTTCTGACTTAAGTTCTGACTAAGCTACACATGATTCCGTCCTTCTTACGTCAAGAGTACAGTCGTGAACTGCGAGAAAGCAAAACATGCGTACCAGTGGCTGAAGTCGAGCCTCTCACGGAAGGAAGGAAGGAACGAATACTTACGGTATCTGCATGCATGATACAGAAATCTGTGTTCGCCATAAAGGCTATTCAGCTTCGTGGTGAGAAACCATGTAACCAATTCTAATTAGGCACCAAACTTTACCATGGAATATTTGCGCGTTAAATTCACGTTATTTCTAACAACAATCGCCGTGGACTAAGGCGCAACATTGCCTCTCTGATTTATGTAACACACGCATGTACGTATGGTACAGCGTATGTTCGTAAATGTGCGTCTTAGAACTTCACAGGGGAACAATTGGACCTGCAAGAGTGGAATTCTGTGCCTTTGTTCTGCCTTACCCATCTGAAAATTGGGCGACAATAAATAATGTTACAGTACAGCCATTACCGTAAATGTAGCAAACTACGCCTATGAAGTAAAAAATATTGACAGCCTACACATTTTTCACGTCTCTTACAAACGACTTGAACCGCGTACCATAGGGAAGTCTTGCCTTCATCGTAAACAAGAGCGGTTCGCTAGCCACATAGGGCGAAGAGGTATGAGTACTTCGTTCTAGCAAAGGCAACTTATCTTCAATCACGAGAAAGGTAAAATCTACCGAGAAATAGCTGAAAAACTTCAAATTAAGAAAAGTACAGTTGGAAACATACTCAAGAGATACACAGATGAGGACAGAATTGATTTAATTCCGCAACCTGGTCGTTCACGAGCACTGACAGCTCGAGAAGAGACACGGATTGTCAGGAACGTGNAGAGATACACAGATGAGGACAGAATTGATTTAATTCCGCAACCTGGTCGTTCACGAGCACTGACAGCTCGAGAAGACACGGATTGTCAGGAACGCGAAGAAGAACCCTAGGTTAAGTGCTCCGACACTATGCGCCCGAGTTAAACGAAAGTACAGGCAAGAAGGTAAATCCCCAAACAGTAAGAAATTTCATCATAAGGGCAGGATTGAATGGTCGGGCAGCCAGAAAAAAAAAGCAATTTCATAACAAAACAAATAGGAGGAAGAGAATCAAGTTCAGAAAATAATTCATTTGTAAAGGTGAAGAGTTGTTGCAGAACGTAATATTTGCTGATGAGAGCAAATTGAATATCCTTGGTTCAGATGGAAGGACAATAGTTTGGCGCAAACCAAATACAAAAATTTGAAGCAAACAGTCTCCTACCTACTGTCAAACACGGTGGTGGAAGTATCATGGTCCGGGGGTGCATGGCGGCCACTGGGGTACGAGAGGTAGTGTGTGTTGAAGAGAACATGAACGAAGCAATATACTTGGACCTCCTGAACAAACATCTCTATACAAGTGGCGAGAAATTGAGACGTAGGGACAAATTCATGTTCTATGAGGACAATGATCCCAAGCACGCAGACGTCGGGCAGATGTGGTTGCTGCACAGTTGTCCTAAAGTGCTCCCTCCACGCCCACAGTCACCGGACTTGAACCCAGTAGAGAATTTATGGCATGAGCTCAATAGCAGAGTCCGGTCTACACGAGCAATACCAAAAGAACACCTTAAAAGGCGACTTGCAGAAGAATGGGCTAACATCGCAGTGGAATATGCGAGAAAATTGGTTTACAATATGCCTAATCGCCTTCGTGAGGTTATAATGCGTAAAAGACATCCTACGAAATATTAAAATTAATTTCATGAGAAGAAATGAGTGGTTTTCATTATTTCTTGTTATCTGTCCCAATACTTTTGTGACCCAAATCTGTATATTTTATTTAATTGATTATGTTGATTATTTGTAAGTTTATTTTGTAAATGCGGTTTGTTTCTGGAATATTACTGTTCAACTTTATTGGTGTGTAACAATATTATTCACATATAATATTTCTGTTAAGACTATGTAAACCAAACGATGTAAATAATACTGACGGTTCCAATATTTTTTGACATGAAAAATGTGTAGGCTTTCAATAATTCTTACTTAATAGGCGTCGTTTACTACATCAACAGATTATGGCGGTATTTATGGTAACATTCTTTACTAATAAACACCTATAACACTTTATTCTAGTTATATGTACGAAATAGCTACAGATAAACGTAGAAACATAAACTAGTATTTACTGTCCCAATATTATTTTGATTTCCTGTGTATACAGGATGGTCCGCCTAACGTGAAAACCCCCCACGCCCCCTTCACTAAAAAAAAAATCCGGAACTGTTGCAGAGCACGAAAAGCGGTTTTCGCTAAATGAAATTACGTACGGGGGCACGTAATTTACCGCAAAGTAACTATTCATAACACGTGTATGGACAGCAATAATTAAACCACATGTGGTTTTTCCCTGGGAAACATACATTTATTTCAACGACATCTGAAAGTATGTGCAAAGTGGAATCCAGTGATATAGCACATGCAATGGAAAGTAACACGGAAACGCCAAGAAATAATGTGCGAATATGATCAAGTTAGGTGGGCCGGTAGCATGGGGCAGTGGACCTGTACTCACAGCTGTAAGCAAGCAACACGCGCCGTGACTCATCCTGGCGGGACCGCTTCCTTATAGCAGCGCAGCACCAGTCCCCGTAAGTGGTATTGCAGTGTGTGTGGCTGTAATGCGCAATGATGTTCACGAATGAGGAAAAACTGGACATTCTATTTATTTACGGCGAGTGTGGCATAAATGCCAAGCNTGCGCAATGATGTTCACGAATGAGGAAAAACTGGACATTCTATTTATTTACGGCGAGTGTGGCATAAATGCCAAGCAAGCTGTCCAAATGTATGGTGAAAGGTATCCTTTTCAGATACGAAGAATTTGCACACGTCAAGCTATACGAATAATTTACACACGTCTCTTGTCACGAGGCGATTGGAATTCCACAACACGAGTGCGACGAAGGAATGCTACGGGCGAGACGCATCAACACGATGTGTTGGCACGTGTCGATGCAAAAACCCCACATTGGTACGCGACACGTTTCCAGGTTCGTAGGAATAAGTAAAACAAGTATGTTACGGATACTGCGCCAACGGAAATTCCATCCATATCACGTGGCTCTTCATCAGGCATTACATGAAGGTGATTTACAGCAGCGTGATCAGTTTTGTAGGTTTGTTCTGATATATGTAAGGGTTGACAACAGTTTTTTTTAATAACATACTATTTACCGATGAAGCGACCTTCACAAACATTGGGCGCGTAAATTTACGAAATATGCACTACTGGGCGANAGTTTTTTTTAATAACATACTATTTACCGATGAAGCGACCTTCACAAACATTGGGCGCGTAAATTTACGAAATATGCACTACTGGGCGACGGAGAATCTGCGTTGGGTCCGGCACGTGGAGCACCAGCGACAGTGGAAAGTGAATGTTGTGTGTTGTGGTGTGGAATCGTTGGAGACTACGTCATAAGCTATACTTAATTCAAGGGACAAAGACCGGCTGTACGTACGCCCATTTCCCCAGAGAGACATTACCAGCACTTCTGGAAGACATGCCGCTCGACATACGTCGTGATATGTGGTTTCAGTATGATGGTTGTCCTGAGCATTTTACTTTGGTGATGAGGCAAGTGTTAAATGAAATGTTCCACGTTTTAAGATACAACACTGTTCCTACGACGCCAGAAGACACGCAGGAACGCATTGCGGTAGCTTGCAGAGGCATTAGGCCAGAAACACTTCAGGNGTTCCTACGACGCCAGAAGACACGCAGGAACGCATTGCGGTAGCTTGCAGAGGCATTAGGCCAGAAACACTTCAGGCCGCTCGTGGCTCGCGACATGTGCGCTTACAGATGTGTGTTACTGTCGATGGTAAACACATCGAGCACATGCTGTGAGAAGACCTAATGTGAAGCGTTTCAACCTGACCTGTACTCTGTATTATATCATAACTACTATGCATACGGATGCTNGAGAAGACCTAATGTGAAGCGTTTCAACCTGACCTGTACTCTGTATTATATCATAACTACTATGCATACGGATGCGATTGTATTTCTACTTAGGTTGGTTTGTTCTATTTTTGTGCATCCGTACGCACTCGTTACTCAGTACAGTTAATGATTGAGAAACAAATCTCCTGAATAACTTTGGTATCTAAATATAATGTAATGTATTGATATCATACTTGCACTCACATTGCCCGTCTTCCCTCCGCTGCGGTGTTCTCCTTTGTTCAACACAGGAGTGCAGAGGCATGTGCCCTCCCAAACAAAATTTAATATTGCCCAACAAAAAATATAAGTTTACAAGTTACGTATTTGGCCATTACGTTATGTATCACCATGCTGCGAATATGGACCCCTTACTTTAGGCGCGGACGATGTTTTTTTCCTCGCAGCTTTGGGGCACAGACGGTCTGCGCCCACATTGCTGTATATTTTTTCCTTACCGAAGGCACACGAGATATCTCGGAAACAGCCGAAGTGCGGTAGAACCGGGACACAAGCCACCTGCGCCCACGCGTTTCAGGAGGTGCTTTAACTGCTCGATAGATGGCAGGTGCGTTTCGTCGACGATACTTATTTTAATGTGTCGCAACAATGTATTTTCGGATTTCGGCGTCATAACGTATTATTCTGCTACTGTTACAGTATTATTTATTCTATGTTTGAGAATTTGTAAATATTTTGAAAGCAACAGTGTAAGATATCNTAGTGTATGATATCACAGTTTTTAAAAGTTTGTATAATATTCAGTTTTTTATGTTTAAACACGGTGTTTCTCTTGTTACTGAACTGACATGTAACATGCCATGTTTATTAAAAAGCAAAGTGAGTGGACATAATTTTTTTTTTAAACGAAGCAGTTAGTGGTGTATCATGATAGGCATTAACGCTCGCTTCACCTTTTTTTTTTTGCAGAAATTCTTCATTTTCGTGTCGATATTTCAGCTTCAAATATATTATTGGAAATGCTTGATTATAGGTAATGTACACATTACTAGTTGTTTAATATTATTGTATCTAATTTAGACTGTGTGTTATTTCCTGCTTGCAAAAGGTAAAAACTTATTGATAAAATAGAAATATTTTCCTGACATTTTACAACTAGCAGAAAACACACAATGAAAATTAAGAACAAAAATATTAAACAACTCGCAAAACGAAAATTTTCTATAATCGTACATTGTCAGTCATTACTCTGAACCTGAAATTATGACGCGAAAACGAAGAATTTCTGCAAAAGAGGTGAAGCCGAGTATTGAATTAAAAATATTGGCCCTCCGAGACCACAACTTATATTAAAACGCAAACCTATCACACCTCAAAAAGAAACTGCACGCGTAATTTGAGAAGAAAAAAAACATGAAGCCATTTGCCTAGAGTGATATGACAGGACATGACGATAAAACCGCGATTTATTGTTTTTGTTGTTTTCTTTTTGATTCTGCACAAGGTTACCAATTTGAACACCAGAACCTGGTATAATAAAATAACAAAGGAAGCATTGATACATACTGTAAAGAGATTCTGAGCGGACAATACCGCACGTCGAATTTCATCTGGACTTATCGCAGAACAAACTCGTGTTATACGGCATTTCATGTCTTCGGGAGTCCGCGGTGGGTCTTTGTAGACCTGTTGCTGCTCCCCACAGATAAAAGTTCATAGGCGTTAAGTATGGGGAACGTGCAGGCCATTTCGTGTTTCCAGACTGACCGATCCAACGAATACCACACAGTTATGTTAAGAACCATTTATTACATCATCATAAGCACTGTCGATGAGTGTACCTAAAAATGATAATTCTATTTAAAGTAATGAAATTGACTTTTGTATCTTCTTTGCCCTCTCACGTACGGGGTAATTATCACTATCGCGTTATTAGCACCTTGGACCCAAGCAACTTTCGTCTGAAACACTTTCTTCTAGCACTAAAATTGGCGGTGTTATTCAGGTGGCTTGCCTTAGGTGTCCCAGCCTGCGTACATATGCAGGAGCCGTTCAGTCAACGTGTCCACGATTGTGGACGCGTTGCAAATGAATTGTTCTTATGACCGGTACTGCACACAGCAGGTAGCCAGTGCCCAATACTAGGAGTCGTTTCCTTCTGACTAATCTGATGTATGAAATTTTCCACATCCCTTTCACGTGAATGGTTAATGCCAGTAGAATCGAGCACGCGTCGCGTTGTTCGCCGATTGCAAGACAAGTGCTAAACACAAACACAGAGAATACCAACAAATTGCGAGATTGCAGCACCCAGAACTCTGAAATTATTGTGTCATCGAACGGGTTAATTCTCTCTTCTCTTTTTTCTCTCTCTCTCTCTCTCTCTCGCTTCTCTCTCTCTCTCTCTCTCTTTTTCTCTCTCTCTATATATATAGAGAGATAGATATATAATTTTGTGATCGAACGGTTTAATTCTCTCTCTCGCTCTCTCCCCTCTATATATATATATAAAATATATATATAATTTTGTGATCGAACGGTTTAATTCTCTCTCTCGCTCTCTCCCCTCTATATATATATATATATAAAATAAAGAGAGAGAATTAACACGTTCGATCACAAAATTATATATATATTACAGAGAGAGAGAGAGAGAGAGAGAGAGAGAGAGAATTAAC
>NQII01010812.1:2340-37355 GCA_002778355.1 Clitarchus hookeri
TTTTTTTAGATTCTTTCTCAATGAATTGTTACAAAACACTGACTCCTCTCACACTTCTTCCAGGCTTGAGACTGGCAAAGTAGTTAAGATGCTTAATTATCTAAATCCTAACCTACTTTGGCGTGTTTAAAATCAGTGGTTTGTATCATTTCGTAATTTGTGAACTTTCGTATTTTCTAAATAATTTATTGTATCATCATCTTAACATTTTCAGATCACTTACAAGTGCGTATTCCTACTTATTTCCTTTTACTCTAATGTTTATAAGCAAGGTTTTGGTTTAAGTTGACTCATCAATGCCATCACTATTTTCGTGTTTTTGAGTGCTGCTATTAATTATTTCAACTATTCTTTTACGTAACTCTTCTTTATTATCTTTCTTCCAAACATCACTTCTAGCCTCATGCAAATGATGTAAGAACTATGTTTTTGGCCTCACTTTCCACACAAGACAGAATATCGTGTATCTTTAAAGAGGCTGACCAAGTTCTGCATTCATTTTGCTGTTTAATTCCTCTGTTGCACTGTTAGTTCGTTGTCTTGACATACAGCAGGTCCCCAGTGCAATGGACGAGTGTCTATTTCGAAGCCATTGTTATACAAAATGTTTGGAAAACTCGTATAGCATTTCTTTTTAAGGAGCTTCTTCGAAAGTGACCAACCCACTATTAAAAACGTATTTACGTCTTATAACATAGCTGTTCGTAAGATGTTAAGCCGTACCTACCCAATTAAGGTATTTAGGTTTCTCGCTTGCCAGTGCCACACATATGTATTTAGGGGGTCTGGCGTATTTTAAAGTGTATTCATTTGTCATGCCTAAATTTTGTACTTTCATGCAGACACATATATATGTGTGGGAAAAATACTTTTAACTGCAAGTGAGAGAAATTGATAAATATATATATATATATATTTATTGCGGCTGACTTGAAAACTGAATAGAATGTGACATTATTATTGTAACATTGACAATGATCAAATAAATATGTCGAATGGTTCTTACCTTTTTTTGGGTTACGAAGTAAAAAGAAGTATCATAACAGTTTTATCGTGTCCGTTAATTCCTGCACGTAATAAATTTAATTTAGAGCAAAATGTTAACTGCTTCATCAAAATGTTTCATTCACGAGAATGTAGTTTCTTTCCGTAAGGGTTTTTCCTTTATCTACAGGAAATATAATGATATGGCCTTCAGTAACTTCATTTGCCAGAAAAAGGTTACTGCAACTGCTAATACTCAGATATTCTACTGAAAAATCAATAAAGTGCAAATTCACAGCTACTGTTGTATATCACACAAATGAAACTTGTAAGTCACTGAAATCGTATCGAACCGCGTTTTCTCTTTATTCTCTGAAACTGTGTCAGATATTCAGGACTTACCAAAATTATGGGTACTTATTTTACTATGGATATACACATCCATGTTTCTGAGCTCTCATTAAATTAAACTCATTAAAACTCATTTAATATCGTTACAAAGCCATCGTTGATTCTGCTACGCCTCGCTTAACGATATAAGCATGAGCGGAACTTCATTGCTGAACGTTGCGTTGGTCAATAAACAAGACACAACCATGCATTTATGTACCAAAACAAAATAAAAAAGATGAGCACTTCGTGACTAGGTAATATACCTTGAGATGGTTGGCGGACATTAAATATGGCCAATAGATTCTCCAAATAAATATTTTAGTCAAAAATGATATTTTATCATTTACTAATATAATTACTTAATTCCTAAATTCTCAGCTCATTTTGCATCAAAAATATTTCAAGAGATTGTAAATTAATTGTAATTGGCATACGATATGAAATAACGTTATCATTTTACTTATCATTATTCATTTTCGATCAAAACATTTCTTTTATAATGTTAGATTCAAAGTTATTATTATTGTCATGTTAAAACTAGAAAATAACTGTCTACACTAACGAAAAAAAATCAAATCAGTGGTATCACTACATGTATACGCATATTTACTACATCGGAATTTTCATAACGCTGACCATTAATAAATTGGTCCTTATGACAATTACTATAATCAAATAACTCTCCAGTGACAATTTATATCAGAGACATTTCCGATTGTCAAGTAATGTGCTTTATTAGTTATATATTTTCAAAGCATTATTAACAATCACTTATACCTCTCACACTTTTTCCAGGTTCGAGCCTGGCAAAGTAGTGTAGATACCTTATTCGATAAAGCCTAACTACTTTGCATGTGTAAAATCAGTGGTATATCCGACATCCTTGTATCTGCATTTGGCCATTTTTATTAATGATTTATTACATATATGTGACTTTTAATGTGTGAGGGCACCTAAAATTGCTTATTCATTTTTAATTTTTATTATTCAAAGCGGTTGTAATTAAGATTTAACCTTTATGTGCTTGTTCAAAGGTACCTGTATTTTCGTATTTTTTTTCTGTTGTTCTTAATTTGTTCAATTATTTTGACTAAATTCTACCGTTATCTCTTTTTAACTTAAACTCCTTCTTCGTGTACTTAATGTTAGTATTTTAGACCTAACTTTCTAAATAAAATAGAATGTATTGTTAATTCGTATGAGCTCACCAATATCTGAAATAAATTTGCTGTTATATTCCTCTGCCGCACAGTTAGTTCATTGTATTGTGATATAACAATTTCACAACGAAATCGGAAAGTATTCATTTTCGAACCATTTCTGTACAAAACAATTGATGACATCTGAACTTGTTTATTATTTTTTCGTTTCTGAGGAAGCGGCCAACCTGCCGTTATTTAAGTTCCGAGCCTAATACAATTTGAGTCCTTAAGGTATAAGACATTAGCTCAATGTCTTCTCTTCGTTAGCATAATTAGGATTCAGTAATACCATTGTCACACACATCTGTTTGCTTGGTCTGTCCTATTGTGTGTGTAATCATATGCCAGGACTAGATTTTGTAGTTTCATCCAATTGAAAAAAAACAAATATTAACAGCAAATTACACCAAATGCCTAAAATATAGACAGGCATATTGGCTGACATGATGGTCGTATTTAATACTTGAGTGTTTGTCTTTTTAACATTCTCTTTGATACAAAGAAAAAGGTGGGTCGGTTGTTTATTTCTTTTTTCATGTTACGGAACAAAAATAAGTGGTATAAGTTTTATCGATGTCATTGTTGTCTACATCTATATTAAAGTTTTAATTTTGTACTATACGATTTCTGCATCATCTATATTTTTCATTCCTAGAATTAAGTTTCTGTGCCTCATTCCCTTTTCCTTTATCTGCAGCTAAGGTCATGATATTGTCCTCAGTACCAACATGTGCCAGAAATATTTTACAACAATTTCACGTCCCCAGACATTCTACTGAGCATCCGGTATCATTAATACTGTCGGATTCTTTATAGTTCTCCCATGGAGTAGGCGTGGACAGAAGTAAGCAGCATTCGAAAACTTTTCTCATGAGGAGCTGAATAAGAGATACCTGGCTAGAAGAGTGTAACACCCACTTCCGCCCTGAAGACGGCCATGGTACGGCGTGGCATGGACTCAACTAGGCATCGGATTTGGTCGGGAGACTTACATATTCTTGACGCATGCAATTTCCATAAATGCGTGGAGATCGGAAGGAGAACTTTCTTCAGATTGATAATCCCTCTCGACAACCTACTATAAATTATAAATGCGAATGTCTGTGTGTATGTGGTTAAATCCACTGAAATCCATAACAGCTCGACAGATTTTGATGAAATAAGGTATGTAGGTAATTTAGGTCCTGGAATAGGACATTCGATACTTTTTATCCCGGAAAATTATATTGTTCCTGTCGAATAACAATAAAACGTAATTCTACAACGGTTGAGAACGTGACTGAAATATTGATTTCCTAGGTTATCAGAAATTATCAGGTCACCCAATGACCTCTTAAATGGCTTGATGACTGATATCAAGCGATAAGAACCGGCACCTTATATTTGACGTTCCTTCCGATGCCGGAAGCACTCAGATGCTATGCCACTAAACGGTCATCCATCCAAATGTGTGCGCTGGGAACGTTTAGTAACTTTGGTTATCGATTAAGATCCCTCAGGCAAGCGCAAAAAGTAGTACCTTTGTAGACTTATTTCAAAAGTTATAACTTCATGAAACTCACGTTTTGATTTTCATACATCGACTCTGGAAAGCGGAAATGTGGTAACTACGCGATAGTTGCACAGAAACACTCCAAAAATAATACCCTACTTCTGGGCTATCGTGTAAAAAAGTTTCTTTCCTTTTGGGTTGCCGTAATCAGTTAAAAACCTAGGCTTACATAGTATAATTTTATGATTCTGTTTTCACATAAATGAATTGTCTTTTCTAACTTTATTTATTAGTGTATCACTCTAAAACTCAATTGTACCTGGGCGAAGCAGGGCCGGTTCGCTAGTCATTAAATATATTTTTGATGGCACTGAGTTCGGGTGACTAAGGGGACTACGTCAGCAACTTAAAGTCCCCGGAGAGTTCATTCATCATTCGGTTACAATTTGAAAGCAAGGGGCCGGTAAATGATCATGCATGAAATAAAGTTCTCCTGCATTGGGCTATTGGCGCAGAAATGAGTGTAAATGATCTACAATTTGGTCTCGTTTTAGTTGTTGATAAGTGATTATGGCATTTGTACAAAGGAAAAAGAGAACAGGCGGCATTTTCCCATGGTATTTTGCAATGGTGGTGTAACTGAACCTGCATTAATAGTTGATTTTTGTCCCTTGCTGTGGTTGGCGACTTATATAAATCACAGCGAGGAGTTGTTTCAGGATGTTATCGTTTCTCAGAGGTTGCTATGATCGATCTTCGAATTTGCCCGCTATCTGCTGAACTGTGGCCAGGCTATTTGCTGTTAAGAATCTAACTAGCCGTTGGCGACCAATGTCATCGATTTATTGTGTGTCACGGCCTTTCAACTTAGCATAAGTGGTATGACTCGAATCTATTGAGTCACGGTACACTTTAGACAATCTGGCCCGTGAAATTCTCACTGCTTGCAGGTTCAAGGATTTAGAGAGTTTTATACATCTATTACCAAATATCTGGCCACAATAAAATGTGCTGAGGGCTATTTTCATTCAGAGGGTCAACTGTACGGCAACACCCAAGCCATGCTTATTTGTGCACTGTTCCATTCGACAATAGTGCAACAGCGTTATTTTGGCAACAAGGCTGGTGTCTCTTATTTATTTTAACATAAGTGTCTATGCTGTGAGCTATAAGTAGCTCATTTTGGTTATTAGTGTTACTTCTTTGGTAAGATATTCTCATACTCCTCAGCCCTGTAATATCAGAAGCTTAAATTTTTAGCAAAATTCCAGGGGAACTCCTTTTGTAATAGTTAAACCAGTATATTCGATGTAATATTAGCGATATTATTATATTAGTTTTATTTTTATATTTTCTTTTGTTCTACTTTACAGTATGACATATTCGTACGAAGGTCTAATAAAAATATTCTGTATGTTGTGCTGATATGCATATTAAAACACACAGAAAATTAATAATTTTCATATATTTATATTTACTTTCCCTGAATTTAAGCCAGCTAAAGAGCTTCACTTTATGGACACAAGTGAGAAGACAAAATTTTTTTCTCTGTGCAATCATGCTTAGCTGAATTTCTTATAAACGAAGGCACAAACGCTTAAAAACAGTCAAGACGTTAATTTCATAATGAGTAAATGGTAATGTGTGTGCCCTTAAAGCGTTCATGGGTTTCCTTGGCTTATACTCTGCTATACATTATTAAATATCTTCTTAGTTATGATACTTCGGTTCACTCTTGGAGGCTGAACACTGAAGAAAAAAAATTCAAGTATCCACTGAGCCTAAGAATTACTCTATTTGGCTTAACAACTTCACTTATGGTGTTCAGCGATCTTTAAGTAAGTTATGTTAACTAATCGCTGCACTCCATCTTTGCTAAGTTACAAAGAACCATCCATAATAAAGTTTTCTAATTATTTAAAGTCTGTATGCAATATATTATATAATTCAGAAATGAAATATAAAAGACAACGCAACAAATCGTCCTGTTTTTTTTCTTTAATCGGTCATAATCTAATGTATATTTACAGACTACTAACCTATTTATATATATATATATATATGTGTTATCATCGTTCTATTTATGAATACTCCCTATTTCAGAACATTTATTAATAATTTAAACACAATATATGTTAGCAAAAAAAGGAAAAACAAATAAACCACTCTTGTTTAGCAATACTCACCGATGCTTTCTCTTCGTTCATGGAGATACCATATGCCATGCCTCTTGCGTGTTAGAACTTTAGTAAGTTTAAAAGTACCAGAATCAGCCCTAACTCATATCAGTTACAAAGCTATAGCTGATTCTGGTACTTCTCGCTCACCGATATAACCATGATCAAAAGTTCATCGCTGAACGTTCCATTGCTAAATACACAAGACACAACAATGCACAAACATGACGAAAAAAAAAAGAAATCAGCAGTACATAACTTTACAATCTATCGCGCGAAATCTCTCAGACATGAAGCATCGCCAATATATAATCTAAATTTTGCTAAATTGATTCGTGGCCTCAGAGTTCAGGAATAATTGTTTGCAAATTCAGATCAATAGACAATTAAAAGGGGAATGTGAGGGCACGCAGATAACTAGACCCTAGCATTGATGCTGGCAAGCAGAACAAGTAATGTCTGCGTGTGAAATGCAGCACGATTTCCAGTTTCTTTTCACTGTAGCAGGCAAAGCGTTGGATAGTAAAATAAATAAGTAACGAATACTTTCACATAAGTATGCTACTGCCATATCTGTTTGACGTATAGGCGCATAAGAAGCAAGAGACCACGAAAAGCGTCAGATATCCCAGTACCTAGACATAGTCTCAGAGAACACGCTCGCCTCTCAAGATCTTGATGTTAAGTGCCACCCGTTTCTCTCTAATCTCTCTCTCTCTCTCTCTCTCTCTCTCTCTCTCTCAGAGAACACGTGAATCCGAAAAAAGTGTTTCACGTATGAGTATAGACACTATTGTGTCATTTTGTGTTCCAAGCATACGATTGTTTTTGGGGTACCTGATAAGGAAATGGGGTTTCGCTTTCAACTCTATTTTATTCAAGATGTCTTATAAAACGAGGAATTGATAGACGTTGGTACGCTCAGAGGAATGTAATACAGGGTGCGACCATGCATTGGTTTACTGCTTCAGTTCAGCATAAATCGTATCACATTATCTAAAATAAAACTGTAGAGAGAGATTTTTTTTTCTAAAGTTTACCAATTCACCATATTGTTTGTCGACAGACATGACTACTTAATGTGTTCTCTTTACAAAGTCAGGTATTTTTTCACCCTTTCAACAAGAAACACTCATTTAAATATACGAAAATTTTGTATATACTTAAATGATGTAGCATTAATAGAATAATATGATAACACCTTAATTACGATGAAATTTTTTGCTGATATGAAGTGTAATAAGAAGAATAACAGTCCAAATGTGATATAATAATTGAACTAATCAGGTCAACAAACAGTTTTATATCCCTATTAACTATATGTATTTATGATACTCCCACGGCACGCATAATAGCATCTGTAAAAGGCTTTGGCCACAAAATGTTTTTATTATATATATATATATATATATATATATGCAATTTGCTTTCCTACTTGCAAACTTAGTCTGTAGCTATTAGTTGCTTAGGTAAAATATTTTTTTTCATGGTTTTTACAAAATATCACTTTTTAGACAATATGTCTCTTATTTTGTAATGTACTTATAAAACAGATATAACTATTTGCATATAATATAACAAGAGCAACTGAAAGGTCTTGTCTTAATTCATTTTAAGGTATGCTTAGCAACATTTAATTTTAAAGGAATTCAGAGGCAGGTAGGAATAAAAGATATGAGAGTAATTCGGGGTGGAGGGGGGACCCACGATATTTGGTAAGTGTACCATTTTTTTTGGCTCTTCAGTGTATTTATTAAAGAGTGTTAAATCTCAAAGTCTTTTTAACGTTATCTGTTAACAAACAAACAATTCGTTTATTTGTTTCTAATTTTATTCAAGTTTCCAAGAAAAATAAATTATACAGCATTTATATCGATGTTTCTATTTACTTTTCCAAAACAATCAATTTAATTCTGTTGTAAATATTTGCTACATTATCAAATAATTCATTATGATCATGAAGTTTCCAAAACTTCAAATCCGTGGAGCACTCATTAACCACTCAATCACAGTTCTAGAGCAGTGGGCTGTAGCATCGTCTTGCTGTAAGCTCAGGTGTCCTGGAGAGCGCTTTTCATTCATAAAAGATTCCGCATGTCCTTCAAGCACGACGGTTTATCGTTACGTGGGGATGATGATGGTCGCGTGTATTAGTGGAACATTTTCATTCCAAGAAACAGTCCTCTTACGAGGATACAAACACCAACGGCTTGAACTGAACACTACTGACACTGGGAACTCATCGCTACGTTTATTTTACGACGCACCCGTGCCCAGCCATCAGCGTGTACCAAATTGTACCTAGTTTATCCACTCAGGCGACCTTTTTCAGTTTGCAAAGTATCCAATGCCTGAGTTACCATGTGTATGTAAATTGTTGAGCTTTGTGACATGCGGCGGGTGGCGAATTCTCCAACCCATGGAGAGGTGATGGTTCCGCATTGTGTGACCGCTCACAGGTCGTTGTGATCCAGCACTGACTTAGCGAGTGATCTGCTGCGCTGGTTCCAGTCCATCATCTGCTTTTAAGAAACGAGCTAGCCGATGACGACCCATGTCATCGATATGCTGTACACCACTGCAGATTCGCTTGGCGGCAAGTGTTTCACTCGAACCCACAGACTCACACCACGCTTCTGACACGGTGACCCTTGAAAATCACACCGCCTTCACAACGTCTGAGACGGAGTGCCCTAAACATCTGTCCCCGCAACATGGCCACGATCAGTTGCGCAAATACATTACTTCTATGTCGTTATTTCTTTGTTTTTTCCTCAAATTGTTCATATTATGTAAAAACATTTAAGACTTTCTTGGCTGGGTAGTTCTTAATTAGGCGATTTAACTACAGCGCAATTTCGCCAATATAAGTGAATAGATTTGGGCTACTCTTAACAGCGAGGCCTTGAGAGCCGATTTGGCCGATGTGGTCGATGTATATCATTAAGTTCCACGTGAATGTGAACGTTCTGAGATATAGAGTAATTATTTTCGTTTTCGTGTTAATTCTCTCCCGTATTATTGCATTTCACACATTTCAAACAAAACATGCTATTTAGGATGTGGATTATTATATTCTGCATGTATGTTAGCAGGACACTAATAAATATAACTGATTTAGTCATACAATAACGTTTAAAAATCTACATCCAAATATTAATATATTTGGTAAGCTATACTAGTTCTCTATATATTATTGCAAACTAACTCCTTTCTGAAGTGTTAAAACGAGAAAATTCGATCTTATATTAGCAAGGTGGTTATAAGCTTTAAAATTTAGTTAATGAATTTATATTTTACTGTATAGCATATTTGTATTTGAAGTTTAATTTCAATATTCTGGAATATGTGCCGATAGTAATATCAGATCAAGCAGTAAAGCATTCACTTTAGTATATTTTCAACAACGTGCTTTCTTTATTTTCATGTTATCGTCTGTAGAGCTAGAGCGGACAACAAGTTATTCCTGGTGATCTTGCCAAGCAGAAATCTATACAAGAAAAGGAACAAACACTTAACAACCCACAAGTGCTTCATTCCATATGAGTAAAAGTATAGACGAGTATTTTGGCAACGGGCATAGATTTTTCTTGCCAAATACTCGGGTATATTTACTGTTATTTCGCATAAATTAACCTTCCTCGGTCCCCTCTTGCCGAAGTAACACATAAGTGAAATATTCAAGGAAACACTGGACCTAAAAATCATTCTCTTTGGCTTATCAATCCAACTAATTGCTATCTTCAACCTCTAATTGTTGTCTTGTGAACAAGTTTCGTCACTCTGTCTTAGCTACAAAGAATATTCCAAAATAAAGTTTATAAAAGTAATATTTTTATATGTGTTACGTTATTTATCTCAGAAATGTAACTTGTAAATAAATGAAACCATATCGTCCTGCTGTTTCACTTTATTCTCAGATTCTATGTTGTATATTCACAACTTAATAAACCATGAGTTTCATTTCATTGTTTATGTACGCATACAAGTTTATGAGCTCTTATTAAACAAATCTGTAAATCAATTATGTTAGCATAGAAACGTAAAATAAAATAATCAGACTTGAAACAATACTCGCTGTGACTCTCTCTTCATCCATGAAGACACCAATTGGCCATGCTTGTTGTATGTTGCAACCACAGCAAGCTCAGAACACCGGAATCTTCTGTGACTCATATCAGTTACAAAGCCATAGCTGATCCTGGTACTCCTAGCTGACCGATATAAACATGACCGGAACTTCATTGCTGAACGTTGCGTTGCTCGGCTAACAAGACACAACTATGGGATTACGTGCCAAAAAAAAAAAAATCAGCATTACATGACTCGGAAATCTATCGCGAGAAACCTCGCGGACATGCAGTAACGCCGATAGCTTCTCCGAAATTTGGCTGGCTGGGTCGAGGCCTCACTGTTCTGGAACAATGGTTGCAAAGTCAGCTCGATAGATAATTAGAAAGGGGAATGTGTGGGCATGCAGAGAACTTCACCTCAACATCGATGCTGGCGAGCAGAACAATTGTTGGCTGCGTGTGATACATAGCACAATGTGCAGTTTTTTTAGCACAGTGCCATACACGTCGTTGGTTTGCAGAACGAAATAACGAATATTTCCAATTTCTCTTGCTAATGCCATATCTGTTCAATGTACAGGCGCATAGTAATCCAGAGACCAAGCGACGGTGTTAATGTTCCAGTAACTAAACATAGTATTACAGAACACGTGGATCGGAATAAAGGCTGTCACACAACGGTTTATATATTACTGTTGTATACTGTCATCCAACTTACGATGGTTTTCATGCTGCTTGATAAGCAAAGGGTGGTTCACACTCGGTTCTATATTCATCATGCTAATGTAGAAAACTAACAGATCGTTGACCTTCGTGCTTGCATATAAATGTAACCAATGCGCCGGAATGCTTTTCTTTAGTGCTTCTGTTAAGCATAAATCTTTCCATATGTTCTAACCTGAAATTATTGAGATAGACATCTTTTGAAAGTTCACCTATTCACCAAGCTGGTCGTTGACAGATCTGACTTCTCACTGTTCTCTATTTACAATGTATGGAATGTTTGCACCCATTCAATTCAAAACATTCATTTGACTTTACTAAGCATATTATATATGATTATGTGAATTAACATTAATTGAATAATTTTACACCATCTTAATTAGGACAAAAATCATGCATATAAAAAGGGTAGGGATAAGAATAAATCAGAAATGGGATATGGTGAAATTAAATAATTTAGATCAATTAGATGTTTTAATGCTTTATTAATATAATTATTTTCGTACATGAAAAACGTGACGGGCGATGCCGCTGGTCGGTGGGATTTTTCGGGTATCTCCCGTTCCCCCCGCCCTTGCATTCAGGGGCAGCTCCATACTCACCTCACTTCATATTCGTCAAGTCTCTGTTGTTAAGAGCCGCCCAAATCTCTCCAGTCCACTCTCCACATTTTTTTCTGTAAATTTTTATGGAATATTTTACATCCATTACTTCGTATTGAATACCACTGCACTGAGAGGAAAATAATTTTGATATCTCTCTGGGGTACGTCCTCCCATGCTACATTAATGCGTTTCCAAAGTTCAACTGTTGCGAACGCGAATCTCCTGTGCCAGGCCAGTCGTCTTCTGACCATGGACCACATGTTCCCGATGGGTGAGAATTCCGGTGAAATCGCAGTCCAATGAAGTAGTGTGACATAGTGATCTTCGAGGAAATATCGGACGATGCGTGCCACATGAGGTCGCGCTTTGTGTTGTTGGTACAAGGCTCAAGACTGGCCATGAAGTTAGAAGACGGTAGACTCCAACAACTCCGCAATAAAATTGTTGCTGGCCAGCGTACCAGCGATGCAGACTAAGAACGAGTAGGACTGTCGTGCACCACAGTGCCTCCAGGCATGGATACTGCCATCTTGGTGCTGCAAGCAGAAGTGGGATTCTTCGGATTAGACAGTGGCATGATATTCACCCCTCCACTGACGTTCCACACACTATTGCAGACGCTGGTTCCTGTGGTNAGAATAAATCAGAAATGGGATATGGTGAAATTAAATAATTTAGATCAATTAGATGTTTTAATGCTTTATTAATATTATTATTTTCGTACATGAAAAACGTGACGGGCGATGCCGCTGGTCGGCGGGATTTCTCGGGTATCTCCTGTTTCTCCCGCCCTTGCATTCAGGGGAAGCTCCATGCTCATCTCACTTCATATTCGTCGAGGCTCTGTTGTTAAGAGCCGCCCAAATCTCTCCAGTCCACTCTCCGCATTTTTTTTCTGTAAATTTTTACGGAATATTTCACATCCTTTACTTCGTATTTAATACCACTACACTGAAAGGAAAATAATTTTGATTTCTCTCTGGGGTACGTCCTCCCATGCTGCAATAATGCGTTTCCAAAGTTCAACTGTTGCGGACGCGAATCTCCTGTGCCAGGCCAGTCGTCATCTGACCATGGACCACATGTTCCCGATGGGTGAGAATTCCGGTGAAATCGCAGTCCAAGGAAGTAGTGTGACATAGTGATCTTCGAGGAAATTTCGGACCATGCGTGCCACATGAGGTGGCGCTTTGTGTTGTTGGTACAGGGCTCAAGACTGGCCATGAAGTTAGAAGACGGTAGACTCCAACAACTCCGCAATGAAATTGTTGCTGGCCAGCGTACCAGCGATGCAGACTAAGAACGAGTAGGATTGTCGTGCACCACAGTGCCTCCAGGCATGGATACGGCCATCGTGGTGCTGCAAGCAGAAGTGGGATTCGTCGGATTAGACAGTGGCATGATATTCACCCCTCCACTGACGTTCCACACACTATTGCAGACGCTGGTTCCTGTGGTGTACAATAAGTGGCAGCCACAGTAAGAAGCGCCTGGGCAAAATGATCTGATGCTGCAGTCGGCTACGAACGATGCAGACGGACACAGATTGATGCTACTCATGGTTGTATGGTCTGTAATCGCCATGCGAACGAGATGTCTGTCATCGCAATCGTTGGTACAGCGTGTCCATTGACTTCATGCACTATGTTTAGTCTCTTTATCCTCGACCCACTCTACCCACACCCGTTTCACTGTAGTTGCGTTTATTCCAGTGCTAGGACAAATTTCGTGGTAGGATAATCCACAATCCGGATAGGGTACAACCCGTTTTGCGGAAACATGTTCGTATGGTTGTCGTGTTATTTGATGCGGCATTCTCACTCCGTTTGTGGTGGGGGAACACGATGCCACTACCATTCAGCAACTCCCCGACCTCCATTTTTATACTGCTTATCAGTCTTGCCATTGGTGCACTACGTATAAGTATAAGGTAACTATTCACATCAAATGTGAATAGTTACCATAATCTTAGCAATTGTAAAGAAAATGGATGTGATAGTTGTTGGCAATATTCCCCCGTCTAGATTAGTGACAGTTGAAATCACCAGCAAACCCGTATGGGTGTTTGGCGCCTAGGTAACATATTTTGAGATTCATAGTTTGACGTCGTCTTTTATACGTTGTACAAAGTCGATTCTGATCGCGTTTTCTGACTAATCACCGTGAATTACCGAGTTCTCTAAACGATCATGTAAGAAGCAATTGGCAGTAGAAGGTATTTATGTCATATGAATGTAGTGCTTAACCAGTTGTTTTAGCTCGTAGATCGATTCCTTGGAAATATGGTTTCCTTTGAAACACAATTTCAATACTTAATGTGATTTAAACTCTTTCTAAGATTTCTTACAATTGCTCATTTACTTTACATCTCAAAAATTCATCTAATTAGGATAAGTGCTCATTTTCCTTGGCTTGTATCTNCTCATTTACTTTACATCTCAAAAATTCATCTAATTAGGATAAGTGCTCATTTTCCTTGGCTTGTATCTCATTTACCTTCGGTTGGGCCGAGAGTTTTCTTAAGTATTCAATTTAAGCTACTGTGTAGACATTTTGCCGTTGCGATAGACCACAACGTTGCCCAGGGTGCACCGTCGGGGAGGTTGTCTACACATCGCACCCCATGAGAGGAAATTTCATCCGGATGTAAACATCTGTAACAGCGGTAAACAATAAGGTTCACTAGATAATATCTACAATAAAGGCCGTGCGCGTCACTCATTGCATTTAGACGGCGTGGTCAATGTTCAATAGAATTTCGGGAGGTGGTTAAGTGTATCTGGACCCATGCACACTGTACTATATCCATAAGCTGCAAAACGTTGCGCAGTGAACGATTCCTACCTTGAATATAAAGAAAAGGTGTGTGCCCAAATGTGCTTGATCGTTTCCAAATCCTTGGAGTATTGGGGTCAGGAAAGAGTTTGGAAGTATTTGTAGTATACCTTTAACCAGTCTCGCCAAACAAGTCAGGCTGAACGACGCTCTCCAATACCTGCTGGTTTATTCCATCCTCTCCACAATAGTAGTCGTCTTGTATTTGTGTACATGATCTCCAACGGGTAATACATATCCAAATTTGTTAACTGCCAATTCAAGGTAACAGTGGTCCGAAACAAGCTTAAAAAAATATTCCCGACCATAAAGCTGTCGTCGAATTCTGTTCTCCTAGAAATAGCTGCAGGGTTTTTATTCTCGAATGTTTCTTCCCTGACGCATCAATTTCATAGAGTTGAAAACGTTTCTCATAGATAGGGACACACGAATTTCACGAAAAGATATCAACACCAGTTGTTATTTCATAACACTATGTCAGATCGACTTTCGTGACCGGATTGTTCCCGTATAACGCGTAATATGTGTCTGCCAGCGAATCACAGATCTACACTATCGGAGTTATGGGATTATGATTGGCCAGTCAAGTACGAAAATGTATTCTCACAAAGGTACGCCGCCGATAAGGATAACAAAACTACTGACACTCCCGTAGCGTTTTGAAATCTATCATGTGAGGAAATATTTTCTCGAAATTAAAGCGTATATACTTATAGGAGAAAGCATTATTTTTGTAGTCAGAAGAAGACATATTCTGTTAAAGTAAGGCAAAATAAATCTGTTTCCGCCTGTGAATGTAGGTACTTTGATAAGCCATATGCTTCGGAGTCACATATATGACACTTTTCGATGTACTGTCACTTAAAACAAACGTCTAATAGCCTCTGGACCATTTGGTGTGCGAGTTTCTCTCTACTGTAGAGTGAAGGTGGGCTCTCAGACATCGTCGCAGCTGACGTTCACCTCTTGCATCAGTGGTAAATTTTGCACCACAGTTTACAAGCCGATTTTTCACAATGGTGCTATTTGTCCATAAAGACACACTTTAATTTTAGCAGCAAGCGATCTTCAATGATTCAGAAATAATGAGTTTCATGAACTAAATAGCGGTGACCAATACCTTTTCGACGTCTGACAAATCTCACGTTTATCCAATGACAGCAACCGGGTTCAATCCCCAGCCGGGTCACTCCCAGATATTCGCAAGTGCGAATCTAGCCAGACGATGGAACTGGTCGGCGGGTTTTCTTGGAGATCTCCCGTTTCGCCTGTCCTTTTATTACAGCGGCTCTTCATACTCACCTCAATAACCCTTATCGGCTCCCAAGACCTCGTTGTTAAGAGCCGTCCAAATATCTTCACTCACTTACTCCAATGACAGCAGTGGTTACTATGTTTGCAGTGTGCCAGCATATCACATCATATGCTTCAAAGAATGTTATACATTCTCAAGCAGAACTATAGTCTGCATCACCCTTGACAGGGCAAAATATTTGTCATGGCTTATTTTAAACGCGGTTCTTCTGCTGTGGTTAACAAAACACATCTTTGCATTAAAGTGTCTATCGTTCATTTGGTTTATAAGTCTTTATTTCTTTATTTTCTGTGTACATTTAACAATTATTTTTAATCTTAAGGTTATGACAAATAGCGATATAAATTTTAAAATAATTTGATTTGTAATATTACTGGAAGGAAATCACATTACTGCGGTATTGTGCATGAAGTTTTATCTTTGAGAGTTAAAAATAATTGCTTTGTAGTAAATTGTTGTACAAGAAGCGTAAGTGTAGGACTGGAGTTTAGCAATTCTTTCCAGCATTTTTAGTTTGCCTTACTTGAGAAACAGCGTTGACGCCGTATTATTGATGCAAACAATCTGGAGCTTCTTCCAATCCAACAGGCGACAACCACAGCCACCGCTAAATATTGAAACAGTTGCGATGAAGCAGCCAACAGTACCTCATTGCGTGTCCACTTCGTGACAAGAAATCTGTGGAAGAGAAAAGTATAATTTCTACAGCCAAACGAGTTAATAATTTCAGCTGACAACAATCACGCATCAATTAACCATATTACTTACATATAAATGCAATGAGATTCAGATCATGGATCATTCACACATCACGACGGTGCCATACATGTCGACTCGAGGGTAATTTTCCGTGAATCTGTAACCAAAAGAAGGAATGAGGTAAGATAATTTCATAGTTATGTAAATATGGTAACAAAGTAGAACAAACGGTGTATTTTGTCAACCTACCTGCGGATTAGTATCGACCAAATCATTGCCCTGGAGAAAAAAAAAAAAGCATTTTTAAGATCGAGACTTATTTCGAAGGAACATATAAATCTTAACCAAAGCTAATAAAGGTCCTCCCTTAATCGAAAATAGCATATACTGTATTTAAGCATTCAAAATACTTTATTTATGAATTCAATTCAATGGCATGACTGTATTTTTTTGTACGTGGGTGGAAGCAGAAGTTAAAAACATTTTCATTTTGATATTACCAACCGTAGAATATTATAGCGGAGCATGTGGCATGCTCCTTGCAAGCAATTTTATGATGAATTACTGCATTTTTACATTTCCCACAGTTGTAACTGATACATTAATCATGCCGAACGTTGATTGGTGGTCAAGACTTCCTAATCTCTTCGCTCGAAATGTCCGTCGGTCTCTTTAACGATACGTTCTTCACCAATTAACACAATGCCATCACTTTCTTCATTGAAGTGTACTTTAATATATGCCTGTAAAAGTTGTAGTTATTTTTAAAGGAATATCGCGCCACATAAAGATGATTGAGAGCATCAAAAAGGTTATTATTATTATCGTCTATAGGTGAAATAAATTACGTGTACTGATAATTCATATTAAAACACTTTGCATATTTATAATCAGTGTAAATCTGTTCTGAGTGTCTGTGATATATATTCGAATATCTAAACCTCTATAATTCATACCTATATTTTGAAAATCCTTTTAAGAATAATGCTGTTTTACAATTTATGAAGGATACGCATTTACGAACAAAAAACTAAATATAAACACATCCAAGTTGAAATTATAGTGCAGTACCAGTGTGTTATCAAATATTGAGGTCTACCTTATTGTAATATATTATTAATTAAATAAAATTAAAGAAAAAAGTTCATAAATTATGTTATGAATTGAATTTTACGCAATATATATGTACATGTGACGATTTTAAATCTGTCATAAAGACACCAGAACAGTAAAATAACCTCTTATTCAATAAAGTCACTTAAGTAAGATAACGCGGATATCGGTAAAAGTCGGCCAGCAATTTAATCACTCATATATAACATAAATGTTCGTTGAATGTAAGGAAACCAATGACTACAAAGAAACAGCAAATATTGATAAATGTTTGTCAGTCGATATTCGTAAGACGCAGCAGTGGCTTATACAAAATAAATTATATACACTTGTAATCTACCAATTTAATAATGATAATTATTTAAAAGAGAACTTTCATACTAAAAAACAGTTCCAGCAAAATTGCAAGATTACCATATTTATAACAATATGAATTTAATTCTAAATTCTTCTTCAAATCCTTTTCACCACAAATTTCTAAATAACTATTTCATATTTAATACCGCTACTATTCAAATGTCTGTAAAAACTATGGAATACACTTGGCTCAATTAACATCTCTAAAAGGGCAATCTCTCAGAAACTCATTGTTCCAAGAACACCAAAATGTTTTGACCATGTTTCATATGTTAATGTTCTTTGCTACAAAAATTTGCGTACTATTAAGCATAATAAAAAAAATTGTTATTGTTATTGTGTTGGTATAGTTAATTTATACGGTTACTCCCAACTTTTCTGAAGCCCTGCTAAAGTTCTTCTCCACGGATATTCCTCCGCCTTGCGCAAACAAAACTTAACCGAGTCTAAAAATTTACACCAAAAGGACAACAGAACGAAATTGTTCTCACTCATTGTAATATTACATTGCATAAAAACTTTTTATTACTAGGCATTCCAACACACCTATTTCCTCCCTTTTTTTGTTCAATTTGATTATAAATGGAATATAACAATTAAAAGGTGAAATTAATTAAAACACTATTTTATACCAAGAATAATATATATTTATGTTAATAAATGTATAAACCGGTTGTGTTGCAAGGCATATGTTATATATTAAATCCCACACAGGTCATACATGGAGTGATTTTTCAAATGCAGGATAACAAAAAGCGGGAAGAAACCACGAATTGACTGTACTGGTCACATAAGAGATTACATCAGTATGTCAGTATTATAAGTTGCCCACCGCCGTCAGAGAACGAAGTTCACTGTTGGAAAAGCGTCATATTGCCATGTGTCTGGATAATTTCGTCAGTACAATTGGGCAAGAAATCAAACAACTGCCGTTTGTTGCCCTGTTGTACATTTCCCAACAGATGCTGCAAACTGGAACTGGTCGACGTCTGGCGAATGTTATTTAAATGAGTTCGTTTAGTCGACAGTGAAACTTGGTTATGGAAATGAAATAGTCTGTGATTTCTCCTTTATAGTTGGGTTGGGTAATAGGTTAAACACATATATTGGTCCAATCTGGCGTATACTAAATTATTAAGGACATAAAACAGCTCCCCACATCTAGGCAACAGTTTAGAAAAGGGCCTTACGCGTATCAAGAAGTAGTTTCTGCTCTCCAAAAAAATAAAATCAGTTTATTCATAGTTTGAAATCACCCAGATTGGGCACCTGAAGCGTAGAGCTTGGAGATGAAAGATTGTGTGAGGGATCGGGTAGAGATTCATGCACGTTCCAGAGCAAATCGGCAAATACAAAAACCTTTATTGCACAAATGCTACACGAATATTTCAGCGCTCTATAAAATATAACACTGCACAAAGTGCTACACGAATGACTAATACTGTTATGTTAGCTAATGGATGTCCAACATCCTAACACTGAAGCAATATGTGCCTATGAGTGTCGATAATTTATGGCTTCACAGGGTATTTTTGAATAATTAAAAATAACGAAAATATAAAATGGAAAATGTTTAACCCATTCAAGCCCATACGTAAAATCATGTTAACATTATATGAACATAGTGTTTTAAGTAAGTCTGAACACGAGGAACACTTAACGTATTGTGTTTATAGTTTACTTATGTACCTTGTTGTCGTAGTGGCATCTTATTTGCTACTGGGACGAAATATAGTCGTAAATGCTTTGAACTTATCATTAGAATTACATTGCTGTCAAGCCAAGGAGAATGGTAAAATAACATAAACTGTTTGCAGGGCACAGCTGGAAGTGTTGTGGTAAATAATTTTACCACGGGGCTTTAACGAGTTAATGAAAAACGTCTGTTTTATAAACAGTTATCGAAAAATTTAAATTATGTGTTATTTTATTAAATATTTGTTACTTGTTCCCTTAGGAATAAATATAATATATTCAAAATATTTTAGAGTAAGCATAGTCTACTGTTTCAAGAAAACGAACACCACGAGATTTACATAATGACAATTGTATTATCTAAATTTTAAAAAATGAAAAGCTTTGGTTTTGTTGTGTAGTTGATGTTCAAGATTTTACGAGAGAACGCTTTTCGTGGGATGAATGACAAACAAAATACAGTTGACAACTGCATACAAATTAGAAATGCAATCGCGTGCACTACATACACGGAAACTGCCTGCTGGAGTATTGCGGTATCTGTCTTAGTCAGAAGGCTCCCCTGAGGGCACTCGTTCTAGGATATCGCAGATAGCAAGTACATCATCTCTCAGGATCACAGCGACACAGAAGCCTTCTCACCCTCTCTACAGGGATTCGACAAGGTGGAGACATCGTCGAGGAGGAACAATATTTCTATAACTGTTAATTCTGTATCACATTCACCATTAAAAAAAGGATACGAGAAGAGTGTAATCACTCCAAGTGTTTATTTTAGTATTCCCCTATTTAAATTCTTCCCCTCATAGCAAAACATAAAATCTTTATTTAGATGGCTTAAAGTTAGTCATTAATGCCGTCTCAAATTTTATCGCATATGAAAATAACTGCTGGTAAGTATCTACTTTAATCACGAGCTAAATCACGCAGTTACGTGAAAGAATGAAATTAAGTAAATCCCTAAGTAAGTAAATATTTTACTGAACATAAAATGATATAGTTATTTACATGTGTTCTTACATGTATATAAATAGTACAAAAAATGGAGTTAATTTACTGTGAAACACATCTTGCGTATGTCGAACATCGTCATCGCCTATTTCCGGTTACACTCGATGCTTAATACAGGGAGAGAATCAGTGTTTTTAAACTGTATTTTGTTTGCAATGTCTGTGTTGGGCGCCTAGGGAACTCAACCCTTGGCCTTGCCACAGCACTCATTTTTCCCTTTAGGGCGCGGCGAGGAGATAGTTCCGCTTATTTATTTATATTCCAACTTGTAGGAAATATGTCGGCGTTTCATGCCGCACATTTTGATATTTTTTTTTCAAAACGACCAACATCCATACTCTGACTGCGCACCGATGACTTCAGCACCTGCTTTACAGATTTTGGCGGAAACTTTCTTATCTTCGGGCCCCAAATCATGCATCTTAGCTCTTGGCTACTGCATAGTTTGATTGCTCAACACTATTTTCACACTATTATATATTGTTTTACCTTGAACGTTCTTTAAGAGATAGCTTTACTAGGTCTACCAAATGTTGGTATACTTGATTTTCTCTATTAATGAATTCAATTCTGTGAAAGCCTTAAATNGCTTTACTAGGTCTACCAAATGTTGGTATACTTGATTTTCTCTATTAATGAATTCAATTCTGTGAAAGCCTTAAATGACATGTTCCTTTATTGCCAATGTCAAATGGTCACGAAGCTCTTTTTAACAATGTAATTTTCCCACTCTGGAACACCTCCATATTACAGTATAACTTGAGGCATTGTAAGCACGAAGGCGACAAAACAATAGTCACGTGAAATATTCAAAATGTTTGTATTTTCTGCTGTACACACAATAATGTTTTTAGGACACATTGGAGGCAATTTAACAATTCAGGACATTGGCAAAATTACCAGAAAAAACTGTGTTGTAGAAGGGAATATTTTCTTTCATCTTGATATTGACCCAGCAATAAGTTATGATTGAAAATGTACATCAGTCTTCTTTACGCATACAGATATCTATGAACGAGGCTATCCTCGTTAATGTAGCTGGCTTAATATTTAGTATTGTGTATTTTACATACATATAGGCCACTGTCGCAATTTATATGCGAAAATGTATCGTAAATTTCCAAAAACTTATTATGCTTGTAGACTTATAGCGCATCTTTATTTCTCCGCGGCGTACAAATGCGTTCTCCCAAAGACTACACAACCTTAATTTCATTTTGGTTTTATACGTCACCATCCTGATATGTTTCGCAGTTTTTTGGCAGCTCCTATAAAAAAAATTATAGAATTGGTAGTATNTTTATACGTCACCATCCTGATATGTTTCGCAGTTTTTTGGCAGCTCCTATAAAAAAAATTATAGAATTGGTAGTATGGCATTAATTATTATCTATGACCTTAAAATATCATGTTCTCCATCAACTGCACCAATACTTGTTTGATTCATCGATGTTTTGCTTGCAGTCTTTGGCGAAGAAAAAACGTTTCAGTAGAGAAACGTTACCCAATTTTGGGTGCAGGGGGCTTGTTTAGCATGTGTGATTGNGGCGAAGAAAAAACGTTTCAGTAGAGAAACGTTACCCAATTTTGGGTGCAGGGGGCTTGTTTAGCATGTGTGATTGGAAGTTTTATATTGTAGATGTAATGTTGACATTTCGACACCATTTAACAAAGAAATGTTTTTAGCGAAGAAGGTGAAAAATATTATTGCTTGATATATTCAAAAATGTTGGTTGGATCATGCTCCTTACCAGAGAAGTCATGAATTACAAGAAAGACTGGAACTAAATGGCGTGGGCATCAAGGTTTGTTGCTGCAATCCCATTATATAAAAGAAGGTTTTATATAGTGATCACAGTATTGTGGAATTATATAAGTGTAATTTGTTCAATACTCTCTTTGAAAAACTACAAGACCATCGGCGTATAATAGTGANATTGTGGAATTATATAAGTGTAATTTGTTCAATACTCTCTTTGAAAAACTACAAGACCATCGGCGTATAATAGTGATCCTTCATTTTAACTAACATTGTAGTTTACACCTAAAATAACATGTTTCTTCATGAACACCTACAAATCATAATTGGCAGGGATTGTTAGCTATTGTTGTACTGTGCTTTATTTTAATGCTTCTTGTCAGCATCAATCTTATCCCCATTATAATATTTCAAGGTGCAGGGGGAATTCGTTGTTCGAAAGTTAACTATTTCTATATGCTCTTTAATGATAGATGTGATTATTTTGTTTTCTCTTTTCTCAATGTTAGGCATATAGGGTAGGGCTAACAGTCATTCAATCTCATTATAATCTGGAGAAGCGTTGAGTGAAATATCTTGCCATGTTATTATCTGCGAGCTGTTGACGTATTTACCCATGCAAAACTTCGGGTTACCCAAATCATGTTAACCAACATGCTCTTTACTGGCGGTGCTGATAAGTAGCGACAATGACTCAAATACCAGCATCGGTAAAATCTATGCCATTTTACAAATTTATATTCTTTCTGCAGATCTCTTAGTAAAAAAAAAATAAGAAAATTTTAACGCTGATTGCAGTGCTGTAATTGTATTATTCGATATAATACATCGTATTTCTGTTAACATTATATGATAACATGGACAATAATGCTCCATGGTAGCCATAATTACTATTAGTGTGTTATTACAATTTCTCTAATAATTTATATTTATGGCTCTGTTTGTTTTTTCATTTAACAAATATATACATTATTTTCCCTCCAACTCGAGCCTCTCTGAAAAAAAAACAATTTAAAATCATGCCCCTCTTATCAAGGTTACCATGTTTGGCAATACTGATAGTTTACATTTGGTGTAAGCTTTAAATTGTTTACTTTTTCAATCTAATCAGGATGCAGATTCATAAATGGCCACAATGCAACATTTTGTTGGCCTGTACGATCTCACAGATTAAAGCGTTGATGATGTATCAAGTATTTGTTTCGATACAGTACATATTGAAGCTACAAATGTTTTCAAAACTGTGTCAGCAGCTTGTGTTTCTTGTCCACCCGATGCGTTGTTTCGTGATTTTCGTACAACTTGTTTGCTATATCATCTTCCTTGAACAAGTCGATTCAGATAACCGTAAACCGAAAAATTCTTTGCAATTTACTGACTGAGGAAAATAAATTAAAATATTATTACTAGCAAAACACGAAGATAAAATATATTGGTAAATATAAGTGTTTTAAAATAATAATTTTGTTTAAAACAACTCAAATAGAGTGTTTTAAAAAACAGTCCTATGTAACATGTACATGTTGTGTTAGTGTTGCGTAGTTCGCATATCACGAAGAGGCTTAACTTCTGTAATTCGCATGCTTACTGTATCCGCATAAGAAACGCAGTGAATTATTTGCGATTAAAATTAGAGTGAAACAACTCCCTCCCCGCACATTAAATGTTTATATATATATATAATACAGGCTTATTGTTTCATTATATTGCCTAGTACATTTATATGGCACAATTTTCGTCTGTTGTGAAAAAGCGGGACAGGATCTTTTTTCAATAAACGAAAACTGTGGAATATTAAAAATAATAAAATAAAATATACAACAATCATATCGCCTACTATTTGGTATGTTGGCACAGCAGCAGACATTGAATTACGTTTACATTCCATTTCTAAATCCCCAAAGAAGGAAGAATTACTTTGATGCAAACAAGCTGGTTAGATTGTTATGTTGATAAAAAATACAAAAAAAAACACCATTCATATACTCTCGGCAGTTTTTCGCAGCGAATCTGCAACGAAAAAGAAGAGAGCACAAAATATGTCCAAATCACACACGTACAGATAAAGAGAATGTCTGAAATGGTACATTAAGTGCACCTACCTTCGGAGTTGTAGACATTGATCTGTAAACCTGCAGGTTCCAAATGTTTAAAATGATTTCGGATGAAACACGCAGCCATGACTAGCACTGGCAAAAATACTTGTGCATTTTTCCACGAAGGCTAGGTATTTGTATAAACACCCGAGAACTGCTTAGCACAGCAGAGCATCCATGACTTAGAGACACACTCGATTTTTCTTGTATTGTTAAAATTATATTGACAAATATCTCTCATATGTGTAAAAGTGGAAATGTGTGAAACGGTTTGCACTCGTAAGTAATTTCTTCTACCTTGAATGTTATTTGGGCTTTTCGTGGCACGTTGACAATGTCTTAAACAGGTAATTTGAGTGGTCATTTCAAGTTTAATCTGCACAGCATACATCAAATAAATAGCATTATTTAACGTTGAAATTGATATAGTATGTCACATCGACTGTTATTAAAAGAGTTACGATGAAAGTCATACTGTTTAGGCAGCAGAGTACAGGCGAGGGTATCTATATTTTCTGAACCTGCTCCGAAGAGTAGTGAAATATAAAAGGAAATAACATTTGCTCGTTAGGGAAGTACATGAGAAGGTGTCTGTGCTACATGGATTTGTTCTGACGAAACACGACGGTCTACAGGAAAGACCAGTTACATGTAAGACACGCACTCACAGACGCAGCTTTACCTCACTTGCCGTACAGTGTCAGTTTTGAGCACCAATGCCAGAAGCACAGGCAAATGTGCAATAAAGGATACCCTTTGTTCTACCATGTCTACGTGAGTATTGGCGTCTAAGTGTGCAGTGATATCACCAAAGTGCAATGTTTAATGCCACGGACTGGTTGTTCTTTGTCACCAGCGGTGAATCGAACTTCTTTTGCGAATAGAGGCCAGCAAAGTCAGAATTCTTAAGGATACAATTAAACGCTTCAAAATAAACATCAACGTACAGGGGCATTATTCAGCTCCTACTGGCATTGTTTATTTTTGTTGGGAGAAGGGTATGGTTCACCAAGTATCATCATAATTTGCTATTAACAGTGACAATCTAGTCATTAGGCACGGCGGAATGACGAATATTGTGTGAGGCTTAACTTGTTTATTTTACTGCCCAGGAGTCAATGTAAAATACGACAGTGATTCCACACACACAGCCGTGCTTTTCAACCAGCGTATTCACTATGGTTTGACATTCCATAATCTCTCGCTCACTTGATTTATAGCTCAAAGAACATTTGTCACACCATTCAGGACGCCATCGCCCAATCGTATAAATTTTTGTGACATAGAGCATAATTTGAAACATCTTTAGGGAATAACGACACAGAATAACGAACTGCGTTCCTTTGATTCCTTGTTCTGTTGTGATGACGCAGGTATATAAGCCCGAGGTGTTCTTACTAGGTTCCAAGGTCCCTCCTTTCTATGCCGGCAGTAGAGGAAATAATCTCCTGGCATGTTAATGAAATCACATTTTAGCCAGTACAATCCCACTAATGCCTATTTATTTGAATAGTGCATTTATTTATCTGGGAAAAATTTACGAAGCAATTTTATTTATGATCATGATAATTGTAAAAAATTTTGTGTCCTATACATTACAGTTTAATAAAATTTTGCACACGTTTCTTTCTATTTGAAGCAAATGTTTCCTTACCCACTATTTATAACAAATTCAGATTTCATAGACACTACAATTAATTTTTAACAACTTACCTATAATTTATTGGAAAATAATGATTTGTGCAAATATTTTCCTAAAGGAAAAATGCACAACTGAAATCTTCTAAACCTAGCGTAGAAAATAAATTAATCAGTTCATTTTGTAATATGGGAATACACGAAATTCTTCTAAGTGGATATTATATTGGATTGTATAAATTGAACTGCTTTCTTGTGCTTTTGCGACTCAAGGCATCTTGGAGTTGCAATTACAACCAGAATATGTATTTACATTAAAATACATATAATTACTTCTATTTTACGCAATTATCATATTAGCAATTTGAAAAATGTTAATTTTTTTTCAAAAATGTATTAAAATATATATAAATTCATTAAGGGTAAACTTAACACTACCGTATACTAATGAGGAAATACTTCCTTAATTCGTTTAGTAGCAGATTAAAGTTGATATATACTTTTCTCGGTAAACCGTGCAGAATTGAAATTTATCTTTGAAAATTGTACATTCCGTGACTGGATATATGCTACCGTACATATGGACACACAGCCTTTCAGCTAAGTTTGAACCTAATTAACTAAAATTATTTTAGATCTTGACTTGTTGATAATTTTATATTTAAGTTTGTGTCAAATTACGTTGTTTTCAAACCTTTCACCCATTAAATAAAAATACAAATTGGCTTATCAGTAAAACTCTTATTATGCTAATCATTTCACATTTTTACTTTACTGGCGTACGAGGAAAGTAATTATCCCTTAACAATGTTAATTGTACATATGGCAGAAGGTTGCAATATAAGGAGAGTTGTAATTGTTACTCAAAGCTTTTATAATTGTGTTCCCTTTATCGTGAACCGCAAATAATAAATTTTAGTCTTTTCAAATATCGAATTTGCGATTTCAATGCAACATCATGAATGTAATTTTTTTGTCGTAGTTAGAAGCAGAGATCTCGAGTTTATGAAGGTTAGCATCTGTCCCGGGCTGTAGAGTCGTCGATGTTTCTGCAGGAATGAGTGATTTCGCGTTGTTTCAAGGATGCTCCTTGAGGGCGGTGGAATGGCAGCGAATTCCTGCATAATATATGGGAAACCAACGTTCATCATCTTATGTTGACGCACCCGTATACTACGCAAGCATTCGGCCACCATCTATGTTGATGTTCACACCTTGGTATTCCAATTCTCAAAACAGTTCTTTTTCACTTTAACGAACTTTTTTATCTGTGACTTAACAAGTATTACTCAAGTTTACAACAGAATACATAAAACACTAGTATAATTTTAATTCCATTAAGGCTAAGGTAACATAATTTTTTTCACTTTAGATAGCAAGTGCTAAAATAGTACGAAAACATATCAAAAGGAAAGCATGCCATAAATTGACAATTTCCATGGTATTAACTTCCAACTAAATTCCAAGGTAACGATTGTCTCGGCTATTAAAACCTCGTTGTTAAGAGCCACCCAAATCTCTCAACTGATCTCAGATCAACAATTGTGTTTTTGTAACCAGCCATGCGAATAATTGTTCTTTAATTATAATAATGATATGGCAGTAATTTTCATATATTCAAAAATATATTTAATGACCTAAATATAATTCTTCGGAAGCGATCCTCCACCAATTTTATATAAAAAAAACCTTTTTAATTACGTGCAAAAAATTTAAATTTATTCCTACTTTAAATAAACTACATCTTATCAAATCCTACATATTCCAAGCAACAAATTAAATTTTATTTGAAATAATTTTATAAAAGCCTTAATATATCCTTTTACTCTCATCGCGAGAAGCACACACACACACACACAACTGATACTCATTTCGAACTTACTTACAACACACATATACACAGCTTTAATGTGGTATCAACATAAATTAATTTCTACTCTAGGCAATTGTAGGCCGGCTTCGAAGTTTTTCTTTACGTGTGTTAAAGAAATCAATAGTGAATCAACTGCAGAAGTGTTGGAGAGGAATTTCTTTAAACACTCGGTCACTTTCACAACCGCAGATAGTACCCACTGCATCCAGTGACGCAGTGCCAGAAGACTGACTCCGTCGAGTTCACCAAATGCAACGTTGTCATCTGGTTATTACCAATCGTGGAGGATTAAAACGCAGCATTTAGCATGTTCCACACAGGCATTGCTATGAGAATTGGCTACATTTTTACAACTCCCACAGTAATTACTGATGCAGTAACCATGCCGAAACATCTGTTGATCGTTCATGACTTCCTTATCTCAGCATGTATCATTCTTCACTAGAAAAGTCCATCGGTCCCTGTCACGTTAATATCTTCACCAATATAAACCAACACATGACTTTATTCTTTTAAGTGTACTTTAATATATGGCTGCGATAATTCTAGATTATTATATATAAATTTCGCCGCTCCTTTAGAAATGTCGGATCATCACATACATTACCTAATAAATTAATTACAGAAAATTTAATATTTCTGTCCACTGTGCATTACTTTTAAATCGCGTGTCGTACTCAGTCTCAGTATAAATCGGTTCTTATTTTATGCGTATTTATATTTATATACCTACAATTCGATTAATCATATTAAGTTGTATGAAATTTTCTGGATAGCCATAATTCTGTTTCACAAATTACGCAAAAAAAAAACATAAATTTATTCAGGAATCATAATAAATAACTTAAATCTAAATACACACGATTCCACCTTTTGAGTATGGTTTTGCTGCCACTGTGAATTATCTAAATGTCGAGTTGTAATTATATATTTTATATAATGATATATCTTAAATCCGTACGAAGTAATGCACGGTTCATTTTATAAAAACTGAAATTCACACAATATTTTTGAAGGAATTCAAGTTGTTGCTAACACGCCTGCAAAAAATAGATTACGTAAATCCATTGCCCGAGGACAACTACTAAAGTATAACTCTGCCTTTTGTAACTGTCTACCAGCAATGAAGTCACTGATGGTTCACGTCATGTTTGGTCACCGATAAGGCAACAACTAATTGTAAGTACACAGTAAATATATATTTTTGTTACACAGTCGAAAATTTTAAGACTCAGCATTGCGTGGGACTAACTAATACAATATATAGTATATTATTTTCATATCTTCCAATTTTATTAAGCTGATTTTTTTTAAGATAGCTTATATATTATAACGTTTTTTTTAGAAAAATTGCTTGATTACTTATGTTTTATTTATGTGTGAATTTAATTTTGAATTCTTCGTTTATCCTTTTATTTTTTCCCACAAATATTACATAGAATATTTTATAACTTTCATCCACTAGTGTTTGAACGAGTGTAAATATATACAGAAGATACGTGACTTATTTAACTCAAGTGAATGCGCAAAACATCTTAAACTTAGTGTTGTAAAGTACACAGTTTATAACAAATAGAACAAGAAAATTTATTAACATATAATATAAATGTTCCTTCATTGCTGCAAAAATTACATACTACTAAGCAAACATACATACGAATTAATTCTATTAGTGTGACGGTTCCTACGAAATAATAGATCACATCAATATGTTAGGTACAGATTTTGCCCACCACCATCACAAACCATAAGTAAACTTTGTAACACGTCAGAATGCCATGTCCTGGATAATTGCGTCAGTAAAATTGGACTTGGGATCAAATAAATCCCACTTGTTGCCTTGCTGCATATTTGCCCACATGTGCTGGTAAAACTGCTCGATGGCGCATACACTTGAACGCGAAAGGCCTGGCGTCGTATACAGTTCCCCAAATGTCAGACGGGCGACGAAGCAGGTGTGCGGCAGATCGCGGAGTTGTGAAACACGACTAACACACTGGTAGGAAAGCACAGATGTGGGCGTGAGAGATCCTCCGTGCTCTACTGGTCCTTCAGAACATGTTTTTTTAGGTCCTTTATCTCAAAAAGTAAAAAGATAAGCAAATAAGTTATGAGTCTATTAAAGGTAGGTGCGAACTCAAACAATGCTATAAAAATTTTCCCAGAAGATAAAGTAGTCAACAAGTTCTGTTCCTCCAAAATGGTTTCAGGATAATTATTCTTGGACAAGATGAAGTCTATTAATTTCGTGGAGTATAAAACGTTACTTATCGGAGAAGTTTTCCTTTTGCTAGTCAGTTTTGGTGCAAACTGAAGCTGTTTCCGCCTGTGAATGTGGGTAAATTGATTATCCATATGCAGCAGAGTCACAAACACGACACAGTTCGATTTACTGGGGCATAAAACCAACGCCTGGTATCCCCTGGTACGTTTGGATGGTGAGTTTCTTAACAGTCATGGGTGTGTTGGCCCTCACACAACCTCGCAGCCGACATGGACATCTTGCGTCAGTTAAACATTCATAATTACGTCATTATAGCAAACCGTTGAACACGAAGGGTAAGTAGAGATTTGGAGATTACGTTATATTTGCGAGGATTTTTAATTTGTCTTCTGGGTTGGGACGGCTTTGATGACGTGCTATCGATGCCATCAATCTGCAGCTTCTTCTGTACCAACAAGCGACAGCAGCAGCTGGATCTGCAGATGGATATTGAGACAGTTGCGACGAAGCAGACAACAGTACTTCACGTGGTGTCCACTTCATGACGAGAAATCTGCGGAAAAGAAATTTAACATTGCTGAAACCAAAAAAGTTTATAATTTCAGTCGACAGCAATCACGTAACAATTAACCATATTACTTACCTATAAATGCAATGAGGTTCTCATCATGGATCATTCACACATCACAACCGCGCAATACGTATCGACTCAAAGGTCATTTGCCTCGTATCTGTAACTAGAAGAAAAAATTAGGTAAAATAGGGTTATAGTCATATAGACATCGTAGAGAAGTTTATCAAATTGTGTTTTTCTTTTAATCTACGTGCGGGTTAGTAACGACCAGACCATTGCCTCGGAAAAAACGAAAGGTATTTAAAATCGAGAATTATTTCAAAAGGAAAATTTAGTAATCATGCAGTTTACTAAATGTAATTTTTGCAAGTAGTAAGGCATTATAACGAAACCATTACATTTGTATCGTTTAGTCAAAAATGGTGTATTGCAAATGATTAAATAAAGTTAAAACATCTTCCCAAATTGGGTTATTCAAGGTTGTGTCACCGATTCTCATAATCATACTAAATTCAGTTTTACATGAAAAGTATTGTAGTTGACTTATCCGCAAAGAAAATGGCTCACACAGCGCGTACAATAAAATACGTCGCTTGTTATCTTTGCACAATATGTCTAATGTCGGTAAGTCGACAATCCAAAGAGACAAGAGTGAATATGAATTTATTATACAAAATACATTATATAAGCTGGTCAACATCCAATTTAATTATGGCATTTGTTTTAAAGACGTATTTCGTATTAAAAAACTGTTCCTGATAAACTGCAAGAATACTCTGTTTTTATAACTGTGTGGATTTTATTCACAATTTTTCATATTAAATTCTTTTTCCCACAAAACTCCAAATAAATATTTTAAATTAAATAAAGCTTGTATTTAAATCTCTGAAAGAACTATAGAATAAATGTGGCTCAATAAATTACACTAAGATGGGAAACACTCAGAATCTCAATGTTCCAGGTTATGTAATTGTAATATATACAACACGAAAATGTATTACCATGTTTCATAACTTAATGTATTTTGCTGCAAAATTGTGCGCCTTAATAAGCATATTGAAATTCTATGGTGGAAATATAATAATATATGATTGCTTTTTTTGCTAGTGTTGACTAATAAGTTCTTCAAATGTATCGGTCAACTCTAGTGTATTCTCTAATGCTGGGGAAGTAAACGGTCCCGCATGCTTTTGCAACAGTTTTTAACAGGTCCTTGGCCATATGAGGAAATAATTTCTGCTCTCCGCATTTAAATATCAGGTTTTTCATCGTTCGAAATCACTCAGGACGGGATGCTGAACTGTACAGCTTGAAAATGGTAGAATATATGAGGAATAGGGTAAAGCTTCGTAAACGTGCCAGAGTAAATCAGCAAAAAAAAATTTTAAAAAAAATATTTTACAATATTCTACAAGAATAATAGANAATTACAAAAAAAATATTTCACAATATTCTACAAGAATAATAGAAACAATTTCATAGAGCTCTGTACTATAACACAGAATAGAGCACTATCGGAATGACTTACGCTGTAATGACAGTTAATGGGTGTCCAAAATCCTAACACTTAAGCAGCAGAAGCATTTGATTTTCGAAACTATTTGGAATCATTGAAGTATTTTTGCATCATGAACAAAAATAACAATATAACTAAAAAATGTATAATTAAACACATCCGTTATATAAACAATTATAAGAAAATTTATAATTACGTTATTTATATAAATTTTATGACTTCTTCTCCTAGGATAGGTTATAATATATTAATAATAGTTTACATTTACTGTCTGTCTGTTGTTTTTTACGAGAGAACGCTTATCGTGGGACGAACGGCAAACCAAATACAGTCGGAACGTACATATACATAAGAAAGCCAACCACGTCCACTACATACTCGGAAACTGCTTGCTGGAGTGTTGCGGTGTCTGTCTTAGTCAGGCCGCTCCCCTGAGGGCACTCGTGCTAGGATATCGCATGCTGCAAGAACCGCAGCTCTCAGGATCACAGCGACACGGAAGCCACCTCACCCGCCCTCACAGGGATTCGACAAGGCGGAGACGCCGTCGAGGAGGAACGATATTTCTGTAAATGTTACTTCCGAATCACATACACTAATAAATGTAATACATGAAGTTTGTAGATCTTAGTGTCCCCCTTTATAAATTTCTCCCCCGAAGAAAAATATTCAACCTTTATTTAGATGGCTCACCATTAGTCGTTTATGCCGTCTCTATTATCTATCGGCAAAGACAATAANCCAAGAAACAAACTAACCGGCCGCACACCGGATGCGTCAAAACGCGGGGCAGTCAAGACACGCAAGGAAAGGAACATGATGCAAACGGACGGGATATTACAAACGGCCGCGCTCCTGTCATGACGTCAGTGTCATGACGTCAGTGTCATGACTCGGACACGGCCTGAACGACGCAGCGTGCTCCATTTCCTAGCGTCATGGTTCAGAGACTTTAGTAGCGGTTTGGAAGGCATCGGGAGTAAAACATGAGTGAAGAGGAAGTCAATTTTAAACTAGTCCAGGCGGTTAAAAATTTTCCAGTTATTTACGATTATTCGTTAGCGGGTCACTCGAACAAGGAAGAAGTGGAGAAGACATGGAAATAAATTTCAAACGAAATTAACCTCAGTGGTGAATACAACAATTTGTTTGTTGATAACGTAAATAATGTTAACTTTCTTCTGTGTAAGTTCATTCAGAGAACAAAAATATTGTATTTTAATACATGCAGACTGCTCTAATTAAAATATGATTATTTGTATGATGTTTACTTACTAGTACTTAAAATGAATGAAGAAATGACTGTGTTGTTATGTTAAGCATATTGCATCTAAAAATGATTGAGTATTGGTTTCTTTGAAGCTTATTGGTAAAAATTATGCATGGATACTGTTTATAAATGCATCAATGCCCTTTCTTCATTAAATACTGATACTATTAAAGAAACCATTAAAAAAATCAAACAGAACTACTTTCCTACATAAATAATGAAAATTTATATTTATATAAACCTACATAAACAAATAAAATGATGTGTAGTATGGACATGAGAATTAATAAATATTTTATAACTAATGCAGTTGAATGAGTACCATTGCTGTTTCAATATAATTTTTATTGAGATTGTTAAAAATATATCAGTTTTAGTCTAGTTATTAACAGTATTTAAAATATATTATGATAAGAGTTTCTCAATTTTAATAATGTGTTGATTTCAACTTATTTTGCAATGAGCGTTTGTAAAGAAAAATGGAGGAATTGTAGAAACTGTAAGGCAAAACACCTGAGGCAGATTAGTGGTTCCGCTTCTGAAAATAAAAAACCATATTATCTGGCAAATACCTATAGTTCCTGTCACCTTTCAATTTAAAATTTCAGCCAAGTGCAGAAGTTTGCAAAACACCACCATCACTATTTCGCCCGAAATCACCAACGTCGGTTAGATGAAATGACCATCCGCGTCAGCTAAGGCTAACAAAATAATGGAAAAATATCCCTTGTAATTATAAAATGACGAACCACTTTTTCTGAGACACTCGGTACGGATGTGTTTCCCGTCCAGCGAACCAATACAATATGGTGTATTCGAAAGTTCCAAATCCCTATCAGAAATTATTTTCCACATATCTTCTTATAGCTCTGGCATAAATTCTGTTTGAAGCACTGACCATATTGCATAACAAATATCGTTCACAATGATCGCAATTGTTGTTTTACCTATTTTAAATTTAAAAACTCAAATTCCTGAAGCTTCTAACAGTTAAAAGATACCTGAAAATATAGTTATTTTTATTTTTTTGCATTTTGTGTTATTGTGAGTACATGCGACAAACTACAGAAATACTGGAGCAAGAATCTGAGGCAAAACCAAGCTAGTGATTCTGCCAGTAACAATTGTTTGAAGATTCGTCTTCCCTGCCTTCAAAACCAATTAAATTAGATAGGTTTCTTAAAAATAAATAATATATTTTATTTTTACTTTCATGCATGACAGGAAAGACAACATTTTTGCAAAAAAAGTTACAATGTGTGACAAAAATTAATGTCTACTGCAAACACAAAGTTATAATAAAGAATTTTATCACGCATTTACCTTTATATGATTAACAATTTCTCATCAGCTGTAATTGTCCGTCTGTAATTCGTGCCTTGTTTTCTCAG